>VDFB02365836.1:0-163944 GCA_007258455.2 Sequoia sempervirens | reverse complement strand
TTTGTCGACTTATATACCGGGTTAAAAAGCGAATTAAAAACTTCAACTCCAGTTTGATTGTCGTTTTTTATTTTACAGATTTGTTTTCTTTGAAATTAAATATTTTGTTTCCTTTTTCAACTCACGAGAAAGGTTTCCACTTTTATTATTTATTAGAAATGTATATTATTTAAAAGTGTAAGAGTTTGTAATACTTCAATTGAAAATAGTTTGAGATTGTGAAGATTAGCATTAGTAAAATTTATTAAAAAAATCTATTTTACAAAGAAGAGTATTCTACTAGATTTTAAAGATCAATTTAATATTAAAAATAGAAATCTTAAATATTGAGGAGCAAAATAATTTGAGAAAAATTAAGGATATGAAAGAAAGTTCAATCATGTCAATTTTAAATACATTTATAACATACATCAAATGACTTTTTATATGAAAAAATGATTTTTATTATAATCAATCAATACAATAATCACAATATCTCATTTTTTTATCACTCTTGTACAATCATTTTTGAAGTATTTAACACCCATAATATTTCACAATATCTTGATTTTCTATTCTAGTTATCTTATCTCCATGTAGAAGAGAATTGACCTTGGTAGAAGGTGTTCAATTCACAAATGTCAACCACAAAAGTTGAAAGATTGCCTAGGATAAAGAAATACATCACATGGTATTCTTCTATGCCAACATAATTCGATACAAGAACTCTATTACCAACAAATTGTACTAGATATCCACTTTTTTGTAACACCAAACCATAACTACTACAAAAAGCAATATAACAAGAACGATGCTCATTGAATAAAATGGTGGATTCTACAAAAATAGGTTGAATTAACAAGTTCTCCCCCATGCATATTATTCTATTTTATTTAATAAAATATATATACACACAATTCAACTTATGTAAATAAATATGAGTTGAGGTGGTTTGATATTTGATTGTTTAAAATATTCAGATATAGGAAATGAAAGTAGAAAATAAATATAGTCAACTCGATAAGTGAAGATGACATATAAAGAATGAAGAAGATCTAGATCTTGTATCTTTAATGATTAGGAGTAATAGATCAAATTTGTTTACTATGGATAGACCAACAATTGTGAACGTGTTATGTCCTTTCGAATTTTCCCTTTGTGATCTACAAAGTGTTCTCCACTTCCCTTGACATGTTTTGGTTTATTTTATACTCTGTGATGTTTATTTAGATTAGTATCGTAAATATCTCACAAGGTTGTTGTACAACTAAGTTGCAAGGGCACTACACCTTGAACAACTACTTAAAATTAAACAAAATTGAGAGCATCACTCTCCAATCTAGTAATAACTATGAGAAAACTCCCAAATATATAAATCTAAATATATATAATCTTGGTAAATCTTTCATTTGTTTAGAGACAAAATAATTTCTATTAACGAATCTTCACTTTTTTTGAAAAAATATTAATTTTATTGGCAATTTTTTACTTCATTTAAATTTTGTAGAAAATCTCGGCAAACGATAAGAAAATGCATTAATTACCATGACAAATCCTTCCATTTAAAAATAAATAAATTATTATGGAAAAGTAGGGGCCTAAGGGTGGAAATGATCGATGTGTTTAAGGGGTAGACTTTATAATATTTAGTTCCCACCATTGATTTAAAATATAATCTAATAGCCCTCGTTGTATTCTAGAAGGTAAAATGTACATGCAATTTGTAATGCTAATGGAGCTTGAAATTGCTTTTGGAAAACTGTGCGTGTACATTTTACCTTGCTTAATACAACAAGGGTTGTTAGATTATATTTTAAATCAATGATGACAACTAAAGATTGGAAATATGGTCCTAAAGTAACTAATAATTATGATATATTATTGGCTAAATAATTTAGATTTCTACTATAACTTATAAAATTTAGGCGAATTTGATCTAATCATGTATCAAATACTACGATGATTTTTTGAGTTAATTTTTTCAATAAAATAAATGCTTTGTCAATTTTAGTAAGACTAAAATAAAATTTTGTAAAAATGTGGCAATTCACGTCACCTTACAACTTGAATTATTAGCCAAATTTTGATTCCCAACTTTCAACTATTCGCAACTAAAAAATCATTGCTCCAATCATGCAAATGCCTCTAAAATGATCATGTAAAGCTAAGTTCCTTTTAGATCACCAAATGAATCATGTAAATCAAATGATTTCTCTATGTGATCAAATGATTATTCGATGATTATAATGAATGCATCAAATACAAGGACAAAGTAAAATATCATACAAATATGTGTTTAGTCAGCCTTAGATAAGAAGGATAAAGATAAGAAGTCAATCAAAAGTATATGAATATAAGAAAGAGGATAAGTGGTAGATGTATAATAGATATGTAAATGACAAGTAGATAGTATGAAATAAGAGACCTAACTTATGCAAAATTATGTCAATTATCAATAAACCTATATATCAAAACACTTCCCTCTAAATAAAAATAAAACTAAAATTATATAGATATCCTAAATACATCTATCATTAGAAAGATAAAATCTCAAATTATTTTATTTAAAAAAGAATTATTTTATTTTATTTAAAAACAAATATCTATTTTAAATATAATTATAATATAATGATTTTAATATCATTATCCAATTTCATTTATTATAAATTAAAAAATATTAAATTTTACTATATTTTTAAAATTTGAAATGTTATTTCTTTCAAGCTTTATCCATATCCTAATTAAATCAATTAATTAAATTAATTGAGTCTAAAAAAATTATCTAGTATGACACTTAAAAACATATTTCACTCTTACATTATTAGAGTGAATCTTCCTCCTTTATATCAAAAGTATAAAGGATCATGTGACATTAGCTACTTTAGTAGCAAAGTGGGACTTGCACACTTTGTCCTTTGAACATTTATTGATATCAAATGTTGTCTTCCACTACTATAATTAATTATCATTAATTCATGGTATTAATTTTATAATAATATATCTATCATCATTTTAAAGTCAAACTAATGCTTTGAGAGGAGAATTGAACAATCTTCTTTCTTTAACTCAAAATAACACACAAATTATACTTCTTTAGCTTTCTAAAATAAGTTTTGATAGTTCATATTCTTTAACAATATTGATTCCCCCTTATGACCTCTCTAATGATTATCACATAAATTAGATCAAAACTATAGGATTAAGGCATCTAATAAGAGATGGAGATGGCCCACATTTATGATAAAGTAATTAGAGAGGCCATAAGAAAGAACAATTGATGTTAAGGAATATATTACCAAAATTTATTTTAGAGGGTTAGTGGATATATTTTGTATGCTATCCTCAACCTAGGGGAGAAGATTGTTTAATTATCCTCCCAAATTATTGATTTGGCTTAAAGATGACAAATAAAAATGGCTAACCATTATAATTGTAAAATTTGACAACATTCACTAGTGATAATTGTGGAGACTTAATTATTATTTGAAAAAGAAGAATTATTTAGACTCGTTATCTTTGAAGGGTGGACTTCACCCTACCACAATATTTCATTATTGCACAAAAGAAGTTATTAATATTATGGTCTAAACCCTTTTATTATCATATAGTTATAGTACCAAATTTAAATGCAATACTTATAACCTATTACCATATTCACCTCTGGAGCAGTACTGGGATGGGTGACCTCCCGGGACGGACCAGTGCTTCACCTCTGTGAGCATCACCTAGATGCAATGAGTGCTAAGTGGACCATTCGATATCATGAGAGATGGGTTCTTGTTGAACCACTACTCATGAAACATGGGTCAATGAGTTTGACTCGAAACTACACGGTTGAATCCTGATAGCAATATCATAATTTGACACGCTGTGGAAAAATACCTCCTACTTATCAATTGATGAGCTAAAGGGCTCTATTATGAATGGTTCATAAGGCACAACACTTGCTGAAGGTTTTGCAAATGGGGTAACAACTCAAGCGGGCTTAACCTTGGAGAAAACTCCCTGGTTAAAGCAGCTTGAGCGAGCTTGGGATGGGTGACCCCCGGGACGGACCACTTCACCTCTGGAGCATCACCTAGATGCAATGAGTGCTAAGTGGACCATTCGATATCATGAGAGATGGGTTCTTGTTGAACCACTACTCATGAAACATGGGTCAATGAGTTTGACTCGAAACTACACGGTTGAATCCTGATAGCAATATCATAATATTACCATATTGTAAAACCTTATAGGGATAGGGTTTTCTCTTAACTCATTTATACACAAGAATAAACCTTACACTATTTTGAATGTTGACCTACTTAATTAGACATATTGTAAACTATATATCACTACAACCTATCCTCTAGTATTAATATCCCCATCATAATTATATCACATCCTATGCCAACACTTTTCATATACCTCAATAAGACCATGTTATATATTTCATATGAGGAATTGAATTATTTCATGGTAGCTACTCTTTTCACAACTCACATAAGTCTATTAGATATATGTTCTTACTCAAGACACCTCATAGTTGTACTATTAATGGATAAAGTTGCATGTGCTTATTTTTAAAATTTTATGATTCAAAATGACACATAAACCATTTATATTAACACTAGTGCAAAGATATCATCTTTGAGTATCGACGTTTGTTTAATTTTTAGTATCCTTCCTTTAAATAATTTATATGATATCACTCATTGATAATCACATACTACATTGATAAATTTATTCACAGTGTCTACTAATAATACTTACCCATTATTAATGTAAAAACATGTCTACATTTATTAATTATGTCAAACCTAGGTATGTGCCATTGTTACATTGATAATTCATCCACATGTCATAAAAATTGATTATTTTTTTAGAAGAAGAATGTAGTATAATTTTAACTACTATTCTCACAATTATCAATATTGTGTAAGTGATAAAGCATTTGTATGCTTATATGATAGAAAAATAATTATCTCATTGCATATGCACATCTATTTATATCACTCACCAGTATGCATATATAATAGTAGATTTATTTTATTATTAACTTCAACTTATATAAGAACTTAACATAAAAATTTATTCCATAAATAATTAAACAATTTACATACACATTATTTTATATTTAAGTACATTCATGTTTGTGTATACTTAGATATTAATATATAATTTGTAAAATTACATTTAATTACACCTATATCAACCAAATGGATATATGTAATTCACCATGTTCTTTTTTCACACCCTGATTTTTAATTGTGAACACTCAATTTTAAAAATTGATGGTTATTTCAAAATTAGGAAGCATCCTACATACCTAAATTTAAATAATTCAATGGATATTGTAATGCCCCGCCACGCAAACCCCATAGGACAACTACAACAAAAACAATATATATATATATATATTGAAAATAACAATTACACAATGCAACAAAAAAACATTTATGTTGTATACAACATAGATATAACATAAAGCATTAACCTAATCCTATGGGGTACATGGTGTGTTACCTAAACGAACCCAACAATTAATGATAAACGATACTAAGTAAAGCGAAAGAAAGAAATGAGAATAAAACATGATATAAGTACAACAAGAATAAGATATAAATTCATAAACATAAATCACATAATACTATATTCATCTTCAGAGTTCAAAGTTACAAATGTGGAATATATTTCCACATATACAACACAATATAAAATATATAAGGGGGGCGACCCTTTGGTGAAATGGTGGGGCTTCTTTCCTGTAGTGCCAACAACCAAGGTTCAAACCTCACGGGGTCAATCTCTACCGTGTCAAAAATTGAGATTGGGGGAGAACCTTTGGTGAAATGGTGGGGCTTCTTGCCTATAGTGCCAACAACCAAGGTTCAACCACATGGGATCGCTCTCTACCGTGTCAACAATTGAGATTGCTTACCCCAAATTTGGGTTTAAGTAAAAAATATCTTTCGGCTGGATTGAGGTTGATGGCGTGAGTAAGCGAGGATGCACGAAAATTTACAAAAGGACAGCATAGGCATTGGGGTGATTCAAATTTGGTGGAAGGAGTCGAGCCCATCAGAAAGGAGGGTGGCACAGTAGATTCAACATAAGCCAGAACATATTCCATAGTGGGTTTTTGAAAATGGAGGTTGGGTGGACAAGTGCCTTCCCCAAAACAGGCAGAGTCAATATCGGAACGGGCATGACAGGTCATCTGAACAAAAACAAATTCCTCTGGGCGCCAACTGGAACTTAGTAGAAAATCCAGATTACAGGAGTAGACATGGGTGGTTCCGAGAAGGAGATATAAAAGGAAAACAACCAGCCGCCAAGTGGAAATCGAAAGGAGGTTATTATCAGAATCGCACCAACAAAGTATGGCAGAAGAAAAACTCACTCAATTTTGAGCAGAACACCTTTGCCAAGACATCTCAACCTATTAGTGAGGAGTTTGAATTTGGTAGAAGAATGAATAAGCGAGATTGCAATCTTCTCCGCAGAAAATTAAATCGCAAAAACTCTCAGTCCCGAACATTCCAAGGCACGAAAATGTGGCCTAGAGGTCATAAGCTTTTCCAAATGCCAGCAGAACTAACATAAAAAAGGGTGGTGAGGCTGTCGGACCATGCCCTTTTTGCGAAATGGACCGGTCTAGCCAGCTCAAATGAGGAGATCAAGGCTTGGTGGATGAAAAAATATCCAGATCGAGTAAGTGTTACCCCCCTTCTAAATTCCTTCTTTTTGATAGAATGCATAAACTTAAATTTGAAATTGGCAATCCTAGAAGGGGACCCTTTGTTTATGAATGGACACTGGTTTTACTGCACAAATTGGCAAGCTAGTTTTGACCCATGGAACCACCAATTGACCCAAATCCTGACTTGGATTAAGCTAGTTGATCTACCATTAGAGTTCTGGAATCTTGATGTTATCATAAAATTAGGTGATGCCCTAAGAGTATGTATTGGAGTAGATGAAGACTTCATTAATGGAATAGGCGGATCGAAACCCTACATCCTGGTTGAAATAGATGTAGGGGTGGGGATATATAAAAAAATTGAGATATTAAAAAAAATTGGAAGTTGGCAGCAAGAAATTGAAGTTTGGGAGGGTTCAGGGTCAAAAAATTGCCTTTTTAGGAAGACACTTCAAGAAAGCACCTCAAAAAAGCCATTCATAGACAATGCTTTCACTACCACTCAAGAATATTCTGCGGATGTTCCCCCAATGCATTCTAATGAGGCAGACAGGTCCGTCTTGGGGTCAGTCGGGCCAACTAGAGGAGAAAAAGATGCCCTTTCGGTGGATCACCTAATCCCCCTAGCCAAGGATGTCGAAAACCAGAAAGAAAATATCCAGGCTGAAATAGCCCTCATTGTGCTTATGGATGGCACTCAACTTCTCCAGAAAGCGATTCAACACGAATTGAAGGAATTATCTGTTAATGGTGCTAACAGTGAGCGATCCCTTCCTCCTCTGGTTCCCCCAACCCAAATGATCTCACAAACTGTGCTAGCAAATTCCAATATCCCCCAGACAGAAGAAGTAGACGGGGGTCAACAATCAGATGAGGCAGGCGAGCTCTAGGAGGATGCAAAAGAAGGAGAGTTACTGGAAGTGATACAGCTGCAACAGTCAGAATCAAAGTTGAAAGGCCCTAACATTAAGTTGAAGACAAGCAGGGGAAGAAAATCAAACAAGTCAAAGCTAGTGTTGGCTGGTAATGCCCTTGAGAAAAAGAAACTGATACTAGAGAAGGAGAGCATCCTTCCCTCGGCAGAATGAGGATCATTACTTGGAATGTTAGGGGCGTTAACGCCCCTGAAAAATGGCGCATGGTCAAGCGCCAAATTGACCAATCAAATGTAGATGTGGTGCTCTTGCAAGAAACAAAGTGGAATAAGGAAGAAGGTAGTAGAAGGATGGATAGATGGAAGCAATGGGATGGTCAAATTTTGGAGGATTCAGGGGCGTCTGGAGGTCTGGGGGTTATATGGAATCCCTTCACAATGGTAGGAGTAGTAGAGGCAGAAGCCGAGAACTAGAAACCAATCAGATTTAAAGACATCAGAAGAAACCTCTCTTTCTTTTGCATTAATGTCTATGGTCCAATCTCCACTGAAGGAAAAAAGAGACTTTGGGGTAGTATTTCTAGAATAGTAGAAGGAAAAAGGTCGGAGAAAGGAATTATAGCAGGGAACTTCAATGCCACGCTAAACAACACAGAAAAACAAGGAGGGTCAGGGAGAACTACGGTCGTTCAAAGAGACTTTCAAGAGTTCTTGGATATTAACATCCTCTTGGATATATAGGCAAGGAATGGAATATATACCTGATCCAATAGGAGGAAAGGCTTCACTAACATTGCAGAAAGGCTTGACAGATTTCTCCTATGGGGCGACTAGGGGGAGCTGGAGGGATCACATGATGCACAAATCCTTCCCTACATTGGTTTGGATCATTTCCCAATCCAACTTTCCTTTGGCTTTGTTGAAGCTCCAAAGGGTTGCTTGTTCAAATTTGAATATATGTGGCTACGAGATAACAGACTTCTAGACCTAATTAAGAATTGGTAGAATGAAGTGAAACTCAACAGAGTAACAAATCTTCTTAAAGTAAGCAAAAAATTGAGCTATATAAAAGTGAAGCTGAAAGAATGGAACAAAAGCCACTTCAAAAACATTTTTCAAGAGAAAGCCATAATAGAACAAGAAATCCACTCTCTCAATGATCATGTGATAGACAGGGGTATGGATGTTGTAGATTTTGAGAATGAAAAAAATCTAAAAGAAGAACTGGCTGAAATTCTCAAGAGGGAGGAATGCTAGTGGCGTCAAAAATCAAGGGAAGTTTGGCTCAAAGAAGGGGACAAAAACACAAAAAAAATTCACAAATCAACAATGGAAAACAACAACAGCAAGAGGATTCTAGAAATCAAAAAAGCCAATGGTGATACAACTCAATCAACTATTGAAGTTGATAAAGAGGTTGTCTCTTTCTTTGAATCCCTGCTAAACAAGGAGACTCTTGTTAATAGGAGTGACAAGGATTACCTACTAGGTGCAATTCCATCCATCATTTCAGAATCCCAAAACAAATTTTTGTATCAAAAAATATCCCTAGCAGAAGTCAAAGAAGTAGTTTTTCAAATGAACCCAGACAAGGCCCCAAGTCCAGATGGCTTCCCTGCGGGCTTCTTCCAAAACTTTTGGGATATAGTTGGAGAAGACCTTGGTGCAGCTATTGAAGAATCCAAAAAGAAAATGACTATGCTAGGGGCAATAAACCACACCTTTCTGGAACTAATCCCTAAAAATAAATCCCCCCAATCTATGAGTGATTTCAGGCCTATTGCCCTTTGCAACACGGTATACAAAGTGGTAACGAAGATAATTGCTAACAGACTCAAGAGTGTGCTCAAGGAAGTTATCTCTGAGGAACAAAGTGGCTTTGCTCCAGGCTGATCCATAGTGGAAGGAATCATTATAGCAGATGAAACAATACACACAGCCAGTAAAAACAAGGAGGCATGCATGCTCCTAAAACTAGACATTCTCAAAGCATATGATATGGTAGATAGAGGCTTCCTCCTGGAAGTATTAGGCAGATTTGGCTTTAGTCCAAATTGGATAAATTGGGTCAGCAGTTGCATTTCAACTCTGAAGTTCTCAATTCTGGTTAATGGCACATCAAATGGCTTCTTCTCTTCTTCCAGGGGCCTTAGACAGGGAGACCCATTATCCCCATTTTTGTTCATAATCATGGTAGAAGTGTTGGGGAGGGGGGTCAAAAGACTAAGAGAGGAAGGTAAATGGAAAGGAATCCATGTAGCAAATGGAATGAAACCTTCAACCCACTTACAATTTGCAGATGACACAGTACTAATGGGTGAAGCAAGCCGAAGGGAAGCAAGATCAATCAAAAATTTCCTAGATACCCATTGCAAAGCATCAGGGCAAAACATCAACTGGGACAAATCAGAGATTTTCTTCCTAAATACTCAACCAAGCCTTCAAAGGGATATTGCAAGGATCCTAAATCTAAAAGTTGCCTCCCTTCCAAGCTGCTATTTGGGGATCCCATTGTTTGCAAGCATCAACAAAAACTGCTACAAGGATAATTTAATTACTAGCTGCAAGAACATGTTGAACACTTGGAAAGGTAAATGGCTCTCATTAGCAGGTAGACTCTTGCTAGTTAAATCTGTATTATTAGCAATTCTTGTCTATTTGATGTCCTGTCTCAAGCTCCCCAAAGCTACTAAAGATGCTCTCACACAAATCTTTAGGATATTTTTTTGGAGTGGTGTGGGGGAGCAAAACAAACTTCCTCTTTTGGCTTGGGACAAGATTTTCCTTCCCAAGAAAGTTGGAGGTGTTGGATTACGCCAACTACCCCTTATGAATCAGGCTATGGGTGCCAAATTAGTTTGGGACATCCACACTAAAGGAAATCATAAATGGGTTAGAGTTTTGACAAGGAAGTATCTTGACTCAGAAGACCCAAATAGAATCCTCACAATATTGAATCCCCCGAGAGGTTTTGCAATCTAGAATTTTATTCTTGAATGCAGAGACATCATATATGATCATGTCACTTGGGAAATCCGAGATGGTCATAGTGCCTCCTTTTGGCATGACTCTTGGGGTGGAAAAGCTCCAATTGGTGACACTCTGGGCTTGGAGGAGATAAAAGAGGAAACAATCAGATTATGGGGTAACAAGGTGGCCAATTATGGTGTGAAAACCAATAACCAAGGAAGTGCATGTTGGGTTTGGCATGATCTTCAGAACCTCAATGCCCCACAACCCCAGAAAGAAATTTTGTCCAAAATCCTCAAAGATAGATTTTTTGTCCCATCTAATGGGAAAGACCAGATCAGGTGGTGTGGATCATCTAATGGGGCCTATAAAGTGAAGTTAGGATATAGGGCCAAGGAAATATCAGTAGCACGGCAGGACTGGCCAATCAAATTTTTTTGGGGAAACAACTGCCTGCCTAAGGTAGGAGTTTTCGCATGGCTAGCAGTTCAAAAAAGGATACTCACGGAGGACAGACTGGGCAAATTCAAAATTCAAGGCCTAGGGAGGTATTGCCATTGCAAAGCTGACTTGGAAACAACAGACCACTTGCTACTATCTTGCCCCTATGCATCGGAATGTTGGAATCATGTAAGAAACAAGCTTAATTTCCAGAGTCCAATACCGATTGATCTTGCCACCTGGTTTAAAATGTGGCCTCAAAAGAGTAGCAAAGTAGTGTTCAATAGAATTTGGAAAATATCCCCATCAATAGTAATCTGGGAGTTGTGGAAGGAAAGGAACCAAAGAATTTTTCAAGGACAGGAATTGAACAAGGACAGATTATGGGACAAAATTGAAAGAGCAATAGTAGAACTGGTCAATAAGGTTACTAGACATAAGGAATCCAAACACGAAGTATTCACTAGTTGGGATGACACTTTGATCAAACATTTCCCAGGTCTTAAACCACCCCCTCTGAGCGGAAGCAACTCCCTTCAATCCAAAAAAGCATCTAGAGAGGAAACTAGGTGGCAAGCCCCTGATCCTGGTTGGCTAAAAATCAACTTTGATGGCGCTGCGCAAGGCAACCCCGGCCCGGGTGGGGTTGGATGTATAGCACGGGACTCTGATGGCAAGGTGCTAGTAGTGAAATCAGTTTCCTTGGGCAGATGCACAAACAATGAGGCAGAATTTTGAGCGGCAACAATTGGTTTGCAGCTAGGCAAAGACCTAAAGTTCAGTCAAATCCACCTAGAAGGTGACTCCCTAATTACAATCAATGCAATATGTAAAGGATCCACCCCAAATTGGAAATTAAACCACTTGCTACAACAGATCAAGGATCTGTCTGACGGTTTTGCAGCCTTCAAAGTTAGCCACATATATAGGGAAGGAAACTCTGAAGCAGATGAGCTGGAAAAAGTTGCCTCAGCACTGGCCAGCTAGGATTTAGAAGGACTACTGACTAGGAAAATCTTCCGGCACCAGTTTTTACTTTGGCGGCCCCAAATACTTTGGAAGGAAAGGACACTCTCATGTCATTCTTGACAAGTTTTGGGATGTCGCTACAATCATTTTCTAAAAAGCTAAAAATAAGAAAAAGATTCCTTCACAAGGTCATAGGCTATTACATTAATTTCATCTACGGGATTGAGTACTCCTCACATTCGTAGCTGCATTTGACATGCAAGTTGGCGGCACCAGGTACATTTGCTTTCATGTGTTGGTAAGCAAGTAGTTCTCAAAGGCACTTATAGCTTTTTTCCCATCCCAAAGGCTCCAAAAGAGTATAGAATCAAATTTTCTAGGTGTGAAGAAAGGGGAGCAATGGAGACGCCACTGTCTTTAGAAACAAACAAAAAAATGTAGGCTTTTTGTGGGGAAATCACGAACAAACGACTACAAGGCCTTCTCCAATCCTCTCATCCGCTCATTCTGGTGGCCACTAAGCGTGTGTTGGGTCTAGAATTCCTGAATGCCTTCCACAGAGCGCGTGCCAACACAAAGATTCCAACAATGTTTCTTGCAGTCCTACACATGGGCGTTTCCAAGGCTTTAGGTAAGAAATTGACTTAGATGATTTTTGCTCATACATGGTTGGGTGAAATTGACGCGACATTGGATAATGTGGATGAGGAAAGAAACATTCCCATGCCACAGAACTATTATATGACGCATGTGAGGGGCCGCGAGGTCATGAAATTCCCTCTAATTCACACCATAGACCCTGAAGGCTTTGAAAAATTATGGGCAGAAAGGGATAGGGACATCTTCTTCCTCCTCAGAGCTACAAACCTAACAAAAAATCTGCCAAGGGGTTGGGTTAGAAGGTATACAGAGGACGAGGAGCTTGAGGACAAGTTCGATGTTGATGATGTCCAGGAATGGGGTCTGGGTGATGGAGAGGAATGGAAGGAAAATGACCAACGGGACCCAGAAGAGAAAGCTAATGACCCAGCTCATAGGAACTGTGGCCCCGACTGTCCCACAATCGACAGTTATAAAAGCGTACCTAAAGCACTGCGAAGCTGCTGATGAAGAGGAAAATCTCCGAGGTTTGAAAATATTTCAGGATGGGTTATTGAATCTAAGTGCTTTGTAATGTTCTTTTCACTAGTTTATGGTTTTTAGACTTTGTGTCAGTCCTAGGTGTGGGGTATATTTACCACAGTTTTTGGTGTTCTCTTGGTTTGTCAGTAAATGATATGGCAACCAGATTTTGGTATGTCTCTGTGTTTTGCTTTTCGGAAGCTCTGGTGGTCAATATTACAGAAAAGACCAGCCAGATCTCTCTGCTACTACTCCTATAAATTTTTGGAAATCAATATAGGGTACTGCCCCTTTAAGTGTTTACCGATATATATATATAATCAGAGTTACATTACAAGGCCATTTCCCTTATAACATTGGGAAGGGTGCAATCAATAATACAAAAGTACAATAATGAAAGAGAACTCTTCATAGGTACAATCTTCTTCGTGCGAGCTTTGAGATCACTGCAACTGTATCCATGCCACGATCATAACTGGGGACCCAATGGGTGCATTACATGTTTCCACCCGACCGTGTGGACTCGAAGGAACACCCCCCATGCAAAGAGTCGATAAGAAAGAACCCTCGGCCACAAACTCAAACATAAAGGACACACATCACAAGACTTAAGCCCGCGACCAACATAAACATCAACAGTAAATAAACAACTCAAACAACTAAAACAACTCCAGAGGCACAAGAACAAGGGAAACAAAGGGGCATAATTAGAGAGTGTCATCGCATGGCCTTCATGGATTCACCAGACTACCTATAATCTAGGAGCCACTTCCATCTATGGTTAACTAGACATCCTATTTCAAGGTGTCGCCCCATAGGGTGACTCATGTGGAGCCATCTACCTTTCATGAAGACAAGATAGTGACCTTACCAACCAGGTCTTCCCACCTGTCCTTAGCCTTTGGGAGCACTAACAACAAGGGTGAGGTGTATATTTTTATCTTGTTATGTGATAACTAACCCAACCCACTAAGTAAATTAATTAGGTTTTCACTTAATTAGGGAAACTCTTTCAAGGGTGCCCACTTGTACACTGGCCCCAAGAAGAGCCACTCTCCCCTATGGTTGCCCTAAAACCAAAACCAAGAAATGAGTACCACAATGTTCAACCAAGAGAATCATAACTCACAACAGGGTACCACCCACAAATTCCCACATGGTATCAACATGAACCAAAAATATGCAACCATAGAAATGCATTCACACTTTCCCTAACCTCTAGAGATAACGCTAATCCATACAAGAACAAAGTAAAATATCACATCCAATTAAATAGCACCATATCATTAACTATAAGGAATTTAAATAATAAATCATCCAATTCTCAATCAAATAACCATTTTCATCAATTAAAAATCAAAGTGAGGAAATTCACTAATACTTCTATTTATTCCAAGCACAATAATCAATTTAATAAATATCTTCCTACACTTAAATAATTCATTTATTAAATATCTAAGTCTACAAACTTGCTAAAAAGCTAATTAAAGAGCAGCAATAATAATTCCATGATTTATCTAAACATAATAAAATAAACTTTCTTTTAAAAAAAATTAAAGATACTAACTAAATTTATTAAAAACCAATTATAAATCATTCACTAATTTATTTATTTTTAACTATATTTTATTCTCTGATTTTAAATCTTTTCCACACAAAATATTCTAAATTTTGATTTCTCTAAGATAATGCAAATCTAATCTTTATTTTAAAAATTAGTTGAAAGTAAAAAATTAGATTTAAGATATTAATCTTCTAAGTTCAAAATTTGATTATAATATTTATTTATTTTAAACAACTATTCTAATATATCACAGTACAGTTTGATGGAAAATAATGAAATCAAATTCTACAGTATATTTTAAATCACAAATTTCATTTTCCTCAAATTCTAAATACAACTTAAATTAAAAGATATTATCAAACATAATTTACAAATAATATTTTTCCCCTTTATATATAAATTTTTTTCCAAGAATAACTTATTTTTATTTTTCATTATTTGCTCACATTTCTTGCATATATAAATATATTAAAACCTCCACATTAATATTTACAAACTACATAGCATAATAAAATATCATATATATGTTTATTTTATCCAACAATTTTCCCATGAAAGAAATACAGTGACAAAAGAGAAGTGTAAAAATTTCTAGAGTGCACGAATAGGGAAAATACAGGGAACGAAAGGGTTCTTAGACGAGAGAAATTTTTAGAGGTTTAAAGCTGAGAAGATTCCAAAGACAGAGGGAATCGAGATTTCAACAGGAATTCCATAATGAAAATTACAGAGAGGAAGAAGAAATCTACAAACAAGAAATAATTACAGAGAGTGGGATTTTCCCAAACACACACAGAAAACATATTTTCTCTTTCAAACATAATTTCCTTTCTCCTTTTAAAAACTAAATCTACAAAGATCAAATTATGAAATTTGAATTACCTGGAGTCCTACACACGCGACTCCAGCCAACTACAATCTTCTGAAATCCAGAGATTCAAAACCCTAACAACAACGGATTCGACAACAAAACCCAATGCAAGCCAAAAATCAAATCTTCTTAGATCAAATCGACGAAAAACCACACAGATTACTAATCCTCAGAAAAATTTTCAACGATTTTTTTGAGTTGCAGACATTTTTTTGAGTTGCAGATCAAAAAGCAATATTTGGAAATATACTTTTTCCAAAAAAACCAAATTAGAAGTTCATAAATTTTTCGACAACTTTCCCATGCAAATTCCACTTAACCCACCATTTCTGCCATTTTCCAATTTTGGAAGAAGAATCTTCCATAACTAATTTACACCAAAAAAATATGCCTTTTAAATATTTTAATTTCATTTTAATAAAATTGATTTTTTGAAAAATAAACAATTAATTAATAATAATTTTAAACAACATGTCACTTAATTATAATTGAAGTTTAAAATTTATTTTATTAAATCACCTTTTCTAATTAAAACAAATAAGATAATGAGTTCCTTGACTTTATTTCTTTTAAAAATAAACCATAATAATTTATCTAACTATTTATTTAATTTAATGATTTAAATTAAAGGATAGCTTTATATTTTAAAATATCAATAAAAGTGCTAATGTACACCATAATTTTCCAAAGTATTAATATCATAAGCAATATTGAACCTTTCATTAATTTAATACTTTGCACCATAGACTAACATTTAATTTAAATCATAAAGCACTAGACCAAGCCATAAACACACTTATAAAACTTATGAAATAAAATGATTTAATTAACAACCATACCCACACGAACGAAGTACGGGTACGACATGAACAATCCCTGGACCAACCACTGACATAGGCGGGGGTACTTTCTTACCATCTCCCTAACCACATCAACCATTGGGTCTATAGGATGCGCTCAAACCCGACAATGCGGGTGGAGTCGACACCCGGTACCTACATTCCTGCATAACACAAAATGTTGAACAACATATACATATGAAAATAATTCATAGTCAAACACATTGTGAAGGAGAGTTACGGTGAGGCAGGGCACTCACGGATGAGCGATGCCACCCTGTCTCCTTCACCCAAATCAAATACAGTAAACAAAATCTAGGCATCACATCATCAAAATAACTCACAAAGTAACATCATCATAACATGAGTATCTCACACACAAGTCCAAATATCATAAGCAAATAAGCATAATTGTCTGCCACACCCAATACATGGCGGAAAAGCTATCAAACAAAGTATCAAATATGCATCATAACACAACCAAAAATCACACTGAAGCAAAACACACACACCAAAGCAGTATCAGAGTATCAAAACATGAGAGGCACTACATACATCGATGATTTCAACATATCCTTATGGGTTGATGCAAGAAGTTGGGTACACAAAAAGCTCAAAAAGTGGAAGTGCTTTTGTTGTTTTTCAGAATTTGTCACACTTGGACTGAAAATTTGAGGCACTTACACAATGAATCTTAAAAAAAGTCAGTACTATGAAATTTAGAATTCTGAATCTAGTTTCCAAATATGTAAATTATTCAAATACCCAGATTATAGAAATTAAATTTTGATAGGGATCTATAAAAGCCACTTTTTAGAAGTCTGTTTTTTACCATACCAAGCACGTGTACAGACACCACTTTTTGATCCAAATAAATTTTTTTTGCTAATTCCTTTTGGGAAAAGAGAGCGACAACATGAATATTGATGTGGAATTTTTTTTGTAATTTTTTGTTGAATTTTTTTTTATTAAATTTTTATTGGCCTTAATTGTTGTTTTTAAAAATCAACGTGTACAACAACATAATTGGACCTAAACTAAACATTTTTTGAATCTTTTTTTTCATTGTGTAGAGAATTGTCTGAAGTTTGATGCCATATAATTGTTTTTACAAGAAACTTAACCAAAAAAAGTTATGAAAAAATAAAAAAAATCCTGATATTTCAAGTTTAAGGACTAGTTTGCTTAGAAATTAATTAAAAAATAGTAAACATAATCCAATCTTAATAAAATTATATATTTGGAAAGTAGACATTGTGTTCTTTAATGGGTTTTAATTTTATAGATTGATTTTAAAAAAAAGTCCATCAGTCATATTGCCAAAGTTGGACATTCTTCTTCAATCTGCCTTAGTTTTTTAGTTGCAGGTCAAAGGCTAAGGCTCGAATTGCCAAGTCTTTCCCAAGCCTAAAACCAAGGTTGCATCTGGGTTGGGAATTCAATTTTTAAATAATGCATAATGTTGTTATCTTATTACCCAATCGGTAAAGGTAATGTGTGTGTTATATAACGATAATGATTCCTAGAACAAAATGCGTATGCGTTTCATAACGTGTGCACATTTCTAATATAGCCATTTTTTCCTAATTTGGTAAATACTAATAAAACACTTTTTTTTTGCAACATTCCTTTTCTATAGTATGGATCGAAAGCACCATTTTCTACGTTTTTTATTGCAAATTTGTCTTGTGCATGCATATTTCTCCTATTCAAATTGTTGGAAGAGACAAAGTGTGGTGATAAACAAAGACAAGGAAAAAGATGTAGAAAGTTAATGACACTCGAAGAAATTCAAGCAAATAGAGATATGAAGGCAAAAAGACAAAGGGATAGAAGAGAAAGGATTTGTCAAATGAAAAATTTGCAAGCATCTAGTTCCAAGAATGTTGAAGAGGAAGCCATGAATGATGAAATGAATGTAGATGATGCAAATATGGAGATGGTGAATATGGAAGAAAATGCAATTATGGAGACAAACCCAACTATGCCTTCAACTTGAACTTTGAATGATGTGGAAATAGTGCCTATGCAAACAACTTCGGGTATGTCTTCAAATCCACCTCCCAATGATATGGAAAATGCACCTATTCATACAATCCATCCAAGTATGTGTTCAAACCCAAGTTTTGATAATATTTATATTGCTTGTTTAGATGAAGTTGGATACACCATTGATGATATCAATAGTTCTAGGGTTGAAACAATGCAAAAACAAAAAAATGATGAAATTATATCTTATGAGAATGCAAATGAGAATGAAATCCCTCATACTAATGAAAATGTGAATGAAATCCCTTTTACATTTGAAAATGAAAATGAAACCCCTTGTGTGAATGAAAATGAAACCCCTTGTATGGATGAACCTAAAAATGTTTTTTTTACAATTGAAAGAGATGTGCTAGATAAACTTTGTGGTAAAGTTTCTTGGAGATGAATTAGAAATTATGGAAATAGAATATATAAAATGTTTTTTTATAGAAAGAAATTAGGATTCCAATGTCAACTCATGGTGCAATTGATGATAATGTCGAAAATGAGAATAGTGATAAAAAAAATTAGGTATTTTTGTAAAACCAAAAAAGAAAGATGATTCAGTAGAACAAGCCATATCTAGTGTTGCAAATGCTATTGATTTTATAGGTAAGAAAATTTGATCAAAAGATAAGAATGCAGCTCGTCGTGCAATAACAACTACTCTAGTTGATAAAGCAGCTTCAAATAAAAGAATGTTAAGTAGGATTAGTAAATGTATAAAAGTAAATCCTAGAACTTTGATAAGAGCTGGTAAAAGAAGATAAAGTATTGAAAAGGATCCAATTAATCAATGTTGGAGTTTTAGTGGTAGACTCCCAAGATCAGACATGAAATTAACTAATGAAATTAAATCTTTAATCAAAAAAATTTGGCATGATAATACAAGAGTATCACCTAACATTAGAGATGTCTTAAAATTAAGGGTGGGTTCCAAAATTCGTGAACATCATCTAAAGCATCTCTTAGATATGAATCAAACTGAATTATATAAAAAAAAATTAGATGCTTCAATCTTACCATTGAATATTAATATAAGTCAAAGATCATTCAAAAAGTGTAAACCTTGGTATGTTAGAATTAATAAGCAACGAATCTCTTATTGTTGTAAGACCCATGTACAATTTTGTTATTATTATGATAGTTTTCGATATATAGGATGCACTTTGCATGCTAACCAAATTATGCAAGACATTTGTGGTATTCATATGCCACCTGAAAGAATCAAATATTTTATTGCAGGTTTGTTTTGTGAACCCTCTAATGGAAACTTATTTTATTTAAAAACATGTATTTCTAGAGAATGTGATAGATGTGGTAACTTTTCATTATTAGGAGAATGTATGCATGGAAGTAGTTTAGATGAATTTGGACAACAATTAGTGGATGCAAAAAAAATTAAAAATGTTGAGTATACTTTGAAAGATGGAAAAACTGGAAAACGTTGTGAGCTAATTGTGGAAAAATTTAGTGTGCATGCATTTATTAATGAATTTAAAGATAAGATTGTACCTAAATATGTTCAACACTTTAGTATGCCCATTACGATACAATCAATTTTATGTAAAACACATTCCCAATTGAACCATTGTTAGTTGTTGATTTTAAGTTAAAAATATACTCTGCTCCACAAGAAGAAATTCAATCACGTGTATTATAATTCAAAGGTAAAGTAACTTATATTTTGTTCACGCTGTTTATAGACAAATGCGATGATAGCAATGTACATTAACAGAAATTTTTGAGAGAGTACCATTTTTATGTAAGGATAATCGATTACATTCATCCGAAGTTTGTTCAATATTGTTTTGAAATATTTTTTATAAAAAAATTAAAAGAGAGAAATTCAAATGCTAGAACATCTCACATGGTTGATACTGCACAAGTCAATAAAAAATGCTAGAATGTTTTATTGGTTATGTAGAATTCATAAAGAAAATAATATCCAACACATATGGAGTTTTTTTGAAGCTGGTCAGGGTAAGGGAGAACACGATGGAGTAGGTGCATGTGTGAAAAGAGCTCTTGCTAGAGAGCAACTAAAATTTGAGGATGCTGTGAAATTTAGAGATGCACGTGCAATTGTAGATTGATGTAATACAAAATTATCTACAAGAACAAGTGAAAGCTCAATAATTTGATGCTTCTTTTGGTTAGTTGAAGAAAATGATATTTTTTCTCAACAAGATTGTGAAACAATTAATGGATCTACAAAATGGCATTCATTTAAGAGTTCAAATGCAAACACATGGACAATATGGATAAGGGAGTTGGCATGCTTTTATCAATTTTGTATTGCAGGTGATTGGGAGGCATGTGAAAATACAAAATGGGTCGAATAGTGGAAACAAAGAGCCTTAACGCCTACATCGACACATGTTCAACACAAAACGACAATTGAAGATAATGAACTGTTCGCATCAAATGATTATGATTGTGTTTCGGATATTGTACAAGAAGTTACATTATTTATTGAGTGGAATTTTATATGTATGCATGTTTAATATATGTGAATTAAATATAATTCACTCTTTATTGAATTATTTATTTATTTTTGCAGGACATGTGTATGTTGTTGTTGCACCTGGGGGGAATGAAAAGCAGACCAAGTACTGGTTGGCTAGATGTGTTGAGAGAAAACATAAGTTGGTACATCCTAGAGTGGATGATGACAACTTTGAGTATCCAACTAGTTCAGTGGTTGTTGGCATTTGGCTTTGAAAATATTTGATGAGAAAGAATGGCTTGCTTGCATTTGAAGATTATGAAAGACACAAGAAGATTATACATTATTCACATTTGATTTTGGCAACCAATATAAAACTAGTTAGATATCAAGGGAAGCCTACTAATAAAGTTTTATTGACACTTTTAATGGATGATCATGAGACAGTCATAGATGCATTACAAAAAAGAGAGGATGCAGATGGTACAACAGAGTAAATAAATATTGGTAAGTATATAGTTGTATATATATTTAATTGATATATATATTTGTCTTTAATAGTCATTTCCTAATCAAAGTTTTAAATCATTTTTTGTTTCAGGTCTCCCAAAATTAGATGCTTTACAAAAAAGAGAGAATATACATATATTACAATGGAATTCGAATCTAGAGACAGGTAACTATATATATAGTTCTAGATACATTTAATTGATAGTATAAATATAAAACTAAATTTAATTCATTGTCATTTTATAAAAGGTTTATAATTGGTTTCATATCCCCTTAAGCCATTCTCTTAAAACCCCTTAAGCCATTCTCTTATGTACCATTGATCCATCCTCTTGCATCCCCTTAAGTCTCTCTATTAATTCCCCTTAAGCCATTCTATTAGGACCCCTTAATCCATATCCTCGTATATATACCCTTAATCCATCCACTTGTATCCCCTTAAGTCACTCTCTCAACACCCCTTAAGCTATCCTCTTAGGACCCCTTAATCCATATCCTTGTATATCTACCCTTAATCCATCCACTTACATCCCCTTAAGTCACTCTCTCAACACCCCTTAATCCATATCCTTGTATATCTACCCTTAATCCATCCACTTACATCCCCTTAAGTCACTCTCTCAACACCCCTTAATCTATCCCTCTTAGAACCCCTTAATCCATATACTGTGATGTCTACCCTTAATCCATCCACTTGCATCCCCTTAAGTCACTTCTCAACACCCCAAGCTATCCTCTTAGGACCTCAAGAATGGTTTAGGGTTCATCCTCAGTCTCTAGGTCATATGGTTTAGGGTTTATGGATTCTAGGGTTCATGAGGATGCTTCTAGAATAACAAATCTATATGGGTTAATGGGTTTAGGTTCATCTCCCCAAATTTCAGGGGTCATATGGTTTAGGGTTTACAATTTCTAGGGTTCATGAGATGCTTAGAATAACAAATATATATGGGTTAATGGTTTAGGTTCATCTCCACTCTCAGGGTCATATGGTTTAGGCTTACGGTTTCTAAGGTTTATGAGATGCTTAGGAATAAAAAAATCTATATGTGGGTTAATGGTTTGGGGTTCATCTCCCAATCTCTAGATCATATGGTTTAGGGTTTATAGTTTCTAGGGTTCATGAGATGCTTAGAATAACAAATCTATATGGGTTTTATGGGTTTAGGGTTCATCTCCTAGGATTTAGGTCATATGGTTTAGGGTTTAAAGTCATTCTCTCAACTCTCCTTAATCCACAATCTTGCATTCCTTAAGTCTCTCTCATAATTCCCTTAAGCCATCCTCTTAGGGCCTCTCTATCCATATCATATGTCTTTTTATGACATGCATCCCCTTAATCCACTATCTTACATCCCTTTAATTCATTCTATCAACTCCCCTTAATACACCCTCTTACATCCCTTCAAGTCATTCTATCAACTCCCCTTAATCCACCCTCTTACATTCCTTCAAGTCATTCTATCGACTCCCCTTAACCACTCTCTTGCATCCCCTTAATCCACTCTCTTACATCCCTTTAATTCATTCTATCAACTCCCCTTAATCCACCCTCTTACATTCCTTCAAGTCATTCTATCAACTCCCCTTAATCCACCCTCTTGCATCCCCTTAATCCACTCTCTTACATCCCTTTAAGTCATTCTATCAACTCCCCTTAATCCACTATCTTACATCCCTTTAAGTCATTCTATCAACTCCCCTTAATCCACCTTCTTACATCCCCTTAAGCCATCCTCTTAAAGGACCCTTAAGTCATATCCTCTTACATACCCTAAATCCACAATCTTGCATCCCTTAAGTCACTCTCATAATTCCCCTTAAGTCATCCTCTTAGGACTCGTTAAGCCCCTAGGGTTCATGATATCCATCCTCTTAACTCTGCTTAAGTCATTCTCTTAAGACCCTCCTTAAGCTATATATCCTCTTAAGTCCCCTTAATCCACCCTATGACAAACATCATTTGAATTTGAATGGAATTTACTATATATTATTCTTTTCTCACATGAATTTTTTACTTAAATGACTCATAAAAATTATAGTTAGTTTACTTACATTAATTATTTTTTCAAGTTCTCATCAAGTCATTCTACCATGTGATTGTCACTGAAAAAATTATTTTATCAAGAGACTATGTAAATATCAATTTTTGGTCTTCATGTAAAATTTGATAAGCTTTAATTGTATCTACATGCACATATATGTTTCATCATGTTATATAGTTGTATTAAACATCAATATGCATTATATATGTTTTTTCGATGTATGAACTTCAATCAGCTTATTAGTCACTTTTTAAATATCTTGTTCCAATTTTATAGATTATATATTTCATGTCTTGTATTTACCACATTGTATATAATTGTTCAATTGTATAGATTATACATTTTATACATACAAGGAGATGGATTTTTGTTTATTGATTCAAATATTTACTAGAATTGGAAAATAGTTAAAATTACTTGTCCTTAATTTATTATGTACATATTATCTAAACTATTTAAGGAATGGTTTAATTTGTCACCTAACCATGTGATAAATTATATATATGAAATTTGATTCTAGATAAGAATTTATATAGTGCATGTATTACTTGAAAATTAGATAATTTATATCTATACATACATGAGTGCATATAATCATCAAAATGAACATAACATGATCATAATTGACTGCATATATAATCATCACATGTATTAAAGTCAACTAATATAAATAAACACAAATATGATAATAACATGTTCAAAATAAAACTAGAGATAGATAGTCCATAAAATTTATATGTCAAGATGTACATATGTCAAGTCCAACACATATTTAAATAAAACTCTAGAGATCTATAGTGCATAAAATTTAAAACCATCTAACTATCAAGTTGATCAGTCATATCAAGTCTCCTCTTTGTTCCATGTCGACTAGACGTACCCACATCATGCTGGAAAAGAGTACAAGAAACTGAAAATTAGATTTAAAGTTATTTAGAAATTTTGATATAATTAAACATATTTAAACTTGAAAATATAAACTTTTAGATAAAAATAAATTTAATTAAATATATCTAGTAAATACAATAAAAATGATTTTTAGTATGCATAAATTACCATATGATCATGTGAATCTACTGGCACATTTTGTTCAATGGGTGGCATAATTGTCAATTGAGAATATCCAAATGCCTAATCTACTATATCCTGCATATTCATATAAAACAAACAATATGTTAAAACCTCATATATATATATATATATATATTTAAAAGGTCCGTAAAAATTGTATAGGAGATTAAGTAAAGTTTACAACCTCAAATGATATGACCTCATGATCACGCACCTAAGATTTCCCATGCATAAATGTCGACGACATCTCAGGTGCGCCCGCCATGGGTATCTCATGAAATCCCTGCATGTATAGATGTACAACAATTTGTATAGATCATTCACACGTGTATGTAAATGAACAAATTAAATTAGATCTATGATGTGTATTTTTAATTTAAACTTAACAAACTTTTGAAAGCACGCACCTAAGCTGATGATGTCTCAGGAGCACTCACCACAACTTGTGGTTGGTCAATACTAGGTATCGTATGACCTCCCTACATCTAGATATAATATTATATTATATCAATTCACACATGTGTACAAATTAAAATTAAAAATTAAATATATCCACATAAATTATTTAATATATATTGGTTCAAGTACCTGTCCAAAAGGTGAGCCCATATCTATAGCACTCAACATATAGACATGACAATCATATTGAGTTTCAGGCGTCATGTGATCATGCGTCTACACCAAACACTTATTGAATTAATATTATATTATATATATAATTTGATGTTATTATTTACATGAATTTTTCACATTTCAAACTTGAATTAAATTTACGTTCAAAAGATGAGCATACCTGTGCAGGACAATCCTCAGAATATATTAAATTTAGGTATGACCTCATCTCAGATGCATGTGGGTCACCTGAAGTGGATGTCTGAGTATCCCTATAGCCCAAGCCTCCATGCCCTCTATTGGCCACTTCAGTCGTTGCATGTGTAGTTTAATGAGTGAGATGTCCTGAAAGTGAACTCAATGCTCCTAATGTCGATAACATGGTCTACTGTTGAAATGCAACGGGAACACCAAGAGAAGGAGGAGGAAAAATAGGATAAATTGGAGCACGTCACTGAGGATTGACACGTACTCCTAGTCTATGTTGGGGCATGCCACACCCAACTCCCTGAAATGTCCTCATATCAAAATAGTTGGGTTTTTTGCCCAACTCAAACTCAACCCATAACTTTCTCAAAAAGTATAAGGGCACCTAAGAGTTTCCATGTGTTGGAGTATCAAACACCATCCACCATCTATCCCAAAAATGCACAGTTATGTGTGGGTACCTACACCATAAAATTAAAATTTGTTTTTTTGTGGGTGGAATTGGTTGGTTTGTTTGGGGGTTAATAAAATACTGGCACATGGCTTGTTTGGTAATTTTCAAGTCATTGATTTCTTTATAGGATAACCCATTCACATAGAATTGTCTCCTCTCTTCTCTCCATTGATGGAACCTATCTAGGTTTGCATCAATAGATCAAACAAAATCAACAATAGTTTGCATCATAGATGCAAACCGTGCGAGATGGGGAGGGAATCTGGGCTCATTTTTTATTAGATCTATATTTCCTTGAATGACAATAAGGTTTGCTTGAATACTCTCTCTTAATTGATCTTGATCAACTACGAGAGTGGGTGGGGGGTTAGGTGGTGGAGAGTGTGGAGGTGTGCCAAGATTTTGTTCTGGTGGTGGATTGGGATGTATGGGATCAATAGGAATTTCTAGACCGGGCATAAAATCCTCTATATTAAACTCTGGATCCATGTGAGCAATTAAATGACAACTGCATGTTAAACAATTAAAAAATATATAACAAACTAATTAAATAATGCACACAATTTGAAAGTTATTTAAAATCACATTGAACATGCACAAATTCAAAATGCATTTCATTTAAAGACCATTCGATTTATAACATTAAAAAATCCATAACACTAAAAATTCATAGCACGTACACATTAAATTGAGTCCAGTGTGTGGTTGTCAATATGAAGGGTAGAAATGAAATTATGGGGTTTTATTAAAATTTATAATCTCATTCATTGTTTTTAAATAATACTAAAGATAGAATGAAAAATTAATAGAAGACATTCAAAGGGACACATAGATATATGCTAGTGACCTAATTGCAATGTACAAAATAAGACATAGATATATGCTAGTGACCTAATTTCAATGTACAAAATAGGACCCCTTAAGACATCGATTTACGATTTAGGGTGATAGGATGGCTTAAGGGGATCTATGTGCAGTAAGGTCCACATAGATAAGGGACATAGATATATATGCTAGTGACCTAATTGCAATGTACAAAACAGGACCCCTTAAGACATTGATTTATGATTTAGGGTGATGGATGGCTTAAGGGGATCTATATGTAGTAAGGTCATTGGAAAAAATGGTCCATGGATTAAGGGAATAAAATTTGGTGGAGTTTCCTATGGCAACCAAATTTAATTTCAAGGTACTACGATAAAATGAATGCTTTAGAGTTTAGGCTTTAGGCTTTAGGGAACTTAGGGTGAAGTTCGGGTGGCCCTTGGAATAATGGACTTGCAAGTTAGTGAGCAACATTTTCTTGTGGAACATTTGATTGAGATAGCTCTTGTTTCCCAACAAGAGTATATCTATAGAGCTAAGGTATATTGATTGTGAATAGATGTATTAATCAAGTATGACATATAATTTAATTAAATATGAGGACATAAATTGATTTATCTAAATTTTCAAATTTCATGATAAGAGACACAAGTTCTCTATAGTGGGACAAAGTAGTTAAGAAGAAACTACAAGTTTAACACTAACATTAAAATTTATAATCTCATTCGTTGTTTTCAAAGAATACTAAAGATAATAATGAAAAATTAATAGAATACATTCAAAGGGACACATAGATATATGCTAGTGACCTAATTGCAATGTACAAAATAAATAAATATTAGCTTGAGCTCTATTCACCAAATTTTGAGAACTTCTTTGATCCCCTTAACAAATGTCATATTAGGACCCCTTAAGACATTGATTTACGATTTAGGGTGATAGGATGGCTTAAGGGGATCTATGTCTAGTAAGGTCCTAGGACAAAATGTTCCATGGCTTTTAAGGGAATAAAATTTGGTGGAGTTGCCTAAGGCAACCAAATTTCATTTTAAGGTCCTACAACAAAATGAGTGCTTTAGGGTTTAGGGTTTAGATTTAGAGATTTGATGACATGAAAACATATACAAGACACATTAATAAATTTGTACAAGTAAATGAGAAATCCTACCGCCTAAACTTAGTGCTTTGAATCAAATATGTGACATTCTAGGAATAACTTCAATATATCAACAATTAGGAATTTTAGATTTCAATTATAACTAAGTTGTTGAGTTAAGATGAATTTTGAACCTATTTCCCTCTAAGCACTCTTGGATGATTTAAAAAGGAAGAGGAGATCTAAAGTGATTTAGACCCAAAAAATTTTCTAATCATATATTTTTTGAAACTTTTCTATGGCATAGACTCTTCCTTCATATTTATAGATTCTAGACACATTTTTCAAAAAAGAACCTAACTGCCACTAAGTGAGGAATCAATTGATCAATTCAATAAATAAATAATCTTAGAAAATTTAAACCTTTGGTTATAGAATTGACTTGCATTTATGAATCATCTATCAAGTTTCTCAAAAAAGTAATTTGAATTTTCCATTGAAATGTTCATGCTACAAGTTAGCTTTGATACACTAGTTTAGAGAAAGTACAACATTTAGTTTTCCTAATAGAACAATGCCACTACACATGAGAGTTAAACTAGGAATTAGATTACACACAGCCTATACATCTTATGAATAACATCCTATAAATTAAGGCTTAAATATGATCATAATGCTTCCTTACATAATTCACAAAGGATCTCATCCAAATAAGAGAAATGGGTAGAAATCATTCATGCTTCACATTTTAATATTTATTTGATTTATAACATTTGTGTCTAGCTATCCATATTGCACATAGTCTAGATTAACAAGTACGACTTGCATTTCTATGTTTTTTTAAGAGAATACATCATATACTATATAAGTTAATAACATTGATATAGAGTGATTACATGCTCAAATCAACTAGCATCATGATATATACACTTATTAAATCAAGGACATAGTTTCAGATGAGGTACATTATTTTACTTCATTGGTACACTTTCTCAAGTTAGATTATACAATCATGAAGGTTTCCGAGATAAAATTAGCTATCATTTATATTATGTGAACATATTATTATTAAATCTATTTGTTGGTTAACATATCTATGGATCGATTGTTTGTACCTCCTTTATTAGTCAATTATGAATTTCATTGGTAGTTGTGTGGATCACCAAAAACATACTAAAATGTACATAACCTATGGACTATAATGTGATCCCTCCCTACATGTTATGTCATCAAATCTTACTACACATCCTTATTTTACCTCTTCTATTATATCACATGCCCCTAGTATTGAACTTGTCATCACTTCCACCCTAAATAAACTAAGAACCATGAGTGAGTAAAAATCATACAAAGAAGGTTATGCCAAATAAAAAATGTAATCTAAACCTCCAAGGAGCCCTAATTTAGGGTTTTAGGTTTACGTTTTAGCTTGGTTTAGGTCCAAGCATTAACCTATGTAAATTAGTTTTTAGGGACCTATGTAAATTTTGTAACCTAGGGTTTCTAGGGTTTTGATTTATAAGTTAAATGAGTCCAATTTAGGTTTAGCTTTTATGGTTTTTGATTTACAATTTAACGTTCTTTGTTTCATTGATGTTTTTGGTTTTTTAAATGCAATTAAAAAACTATAAAATATTGAACTAAAACAAACTAAACAAACACTGAATACTAATTACAAAACAAAAAGAAAGGTAGAATTCAACCAACCTGGAGGTCATTGAGGTTGATTGTGTCAACTGGAGGAGGTGGCAGTGGAAATTTTCTTCAATCAAGCCCTTTGAAATGTGTACGTGATCTGGTCTTCTCTTCTCTGACGCAGACGAAAATTTGAGTTAAAATGAAACATAGTCACTAATTTTAAAAAAATAAATACCTTTGTGAAACACGTACCCATTTTCGGTTCGCGTACCCAAAGCTAAACGCATACGTGTTCGGATTTAGGCTAGGGTGCCCAATCCGAAACACGTATGCATTTTTTGAAAACTCATACACGTTTTGTGCAAAAAAAAATATTTTTCCCGAAATTTCGCCTCTTCGTGTACCCAACTTCTTGCTTTTACCCTTATAAGAGAATCAATCTATATAAAATAAAACATGTCAATAATTATCATTTTGAATTTCCATAAAAAAAATCATACACAATACATACAATTTGCAATCATTTTGTCTATGCAAATTTATATTTTAATATATGCAGCTAAAATAATCATGTGTATAATTGCACTCTACTCTCATGATTTAAGATATACACCAAGTCATAAATAACTAACAAGAGTATGCATTCCAGATAATGGAAAATCAATGTTTGTAAGGGAAAGCACTTAGTACACTTAAAGTACTCATAGTCATTACACATTTAATATCAACCATTATAAGTGGGAAACCCCAATATGGGAAAGAAGCACCCTTGTATAAGAGCTCAAATTTTCTATTTATTAATAAATAATCCTTCTACAACACAATCAAGAATGAAAACCTCATATTCATACTTTGCAACTCTTTGTGGGTAGAGATATCAAAACTATACACCTCCAAAGTTATTGAAAAATAAATTATGTATTTTTATTATTGTTATCTTAAAACATCAATAAGGAAGCTCATTGAGTTTATATATAAATAATTACTACATTCCCCATATTGCCCACTTAGACAAGTTTCATTGTATTATTTGAAAATATTCTTTCAAAAAAAGTTTATAGTTGGGTTAAGAATAATATTAATTTAATCATTTGTGCACTTTAATCATAGTTAGGTTAAGAATAATATTAATTTAATCATTTATGCACTTTAATCATTATTAACTTGCACCAATCAATTAAATTATTATAGTTACTAAAAAATTATGTCATATAACTAATATAGACACTACATGCAATTAAGATTCATTGTATAGAATGATGTGGTAATTAAATGTCATCTTGACAAGGATTAATTAACTATTAACACTTATAAATCTTCCCTAAATGTTTTAGTGTATTAAAGGGAGCTTTCTCAATCAATCAAGTAATATTCTATTAGTACAATCACATAATTCCTTGTTAATACCATAAATTATTCAACCCTATAAGTTGTTATATTATTTTTATTAAGACTAATACAAATGGAAATAAATGTTTGGGGTATGTGCATGAAAATAGGGAATCAAGAGGGGGTCTTGAGTGAAGTTTTTTTTTTTTTTTTTGAAATAAGAAAAAACAAATCTTAGATGAGAAATTGAAGATAACTACACTCAAAATTTGAAGACGCGACAAGAACAAGAATCATAGTGCTTTGAATCTACTTTCTAAAGTACTATTTTTTTATTAAATGGTGTAAATTAAGGGGTTAAAATAGCGGGGCACACATAGTGCTCCTATTTTATCAAAAAATATAACATAACATTTGGTGCATGCCCCCGAACCCTGGGAGACAAAAATTACCTTAGCCTCCCCACCTTTGTTATTAATCTAAGTATTGAGTTTTAATATACAAATATTATCTAAGACTAGTTAGGGGAGGAAAACTATCTTAGCCTCATCGAACCCTCACTATAATTCATACATTTTTGGTATGTCTTTATCAAAGGGAGGAATCTCTATCGCATCCTCTACAATTATAATTTCACAACAATATGAAAGAGAATTTGGAGATAGAGTTACCTTTAATCCTTTAGACAAATCCTCAATAGCTCTAGAAATTAGCTATTTACTACTTGACTGCATGTAGGTGATCAAGTGACTTTTTAAAATAAACCTTACTTTGATATTAACATCTTCATTATTGCTCTGGAGCATATATGAATGCACTTTTGTCAACAACATGGGCCTACAAGATAAATAATGTATCATGTCAAACACATTTGTAACCTTTTGTGTAGCCTAGCTCAAACAAGTTACTCATGGCTGACCTAATTCCCATGCAAGGCTCCCCATCTATTTTTTTTACCAATTCCCAAATATTGAACACCCAAATCCTTTGCTCCAAGTTTTGAATTTATTTTTGTAGGTAAGACATGAATTTATTCACCATTGCTTATATTGATACTCTCATTTCTCTTTCTTTCTTCCCTTTTCTAAAGATTCCAAGATACTCCTCCCACCTCTCTTCTCCTTCCCCATGAAATTCATTGTTTATATTTACTTCTCTCAACTAACACACATATTTGTGTCACTTCCCAAAAACCACATATTCTTCTTTAATTCTCTATACATCATATGCAACCATCCCAACAATTATAACTAAATCATTATTCTATAAACCTATCTCCCACGTTCATATAAGCATGAGCTTAAACCTTTTCTCATGCGCTCAAGTAATACTACCTCTTAAATTGAGTATAATAAACATAATTATGGGACTAGATATTATTAATATGATTTCTATATATTTAATTTTTTTATAAATCAACAAGACATTTAGTTGTTGGAAGATAGGAGTTGATAGAGAGAAGTAGATTTATATCATTTGGTGGAATCATATCACTAGAGGAAGGACAAGTTAAAATAAAAGTATGTTCATAGTTAATTTTGTTGGTGTTATATATGCATATTATGAATTCTTATCTAAGGTGTTTTTAGGTTAGTTTAAATATACATTTTATTATAAATTTTGTTAGGATTGGTAATTATTTTAGCAAAAATAGTTTTTTAAGCTAATAATGTTCAAAAATAATTTTGATCATTCAAACTTGGGTTTATACAATGTTTATAAGATTTCATCTTCTGCTTCTTAGAAAGCTCATTATTGCTCTCCACTTTTTCTATAAGCTTCATAGGGATGTAAGATTTAAAATAATGTAAAATTATGTCATATAACTAATATAGACACTACATGCAATTAATATTCTTGGTATTTAGTTATAGATTTAGGCTCCACAAAATTTCTATCAATTCTAACCAAATAATGTGATCTAAAGTGTCAAATTTTATTTAAAATCACATATTTAAAATTATTTTTATATTTTTCAAATCTATTCCATGTCTAAACATCAAAAAAACAACAAGATCCATAATTCACAATTTTTTGAAGTTTCATATTTTTCCTAATTTTAAATATTTATATTTTGTACATGTATTTCAAGACTATAAGAATATTTTCATCTAGTAATGATTTTCATATCAAGACATTATTTCTTATTAAAAATATAATTGAAGTCAATTCATAAGTATTTATGATTTATACATTAGATCACTTTTTTGAGATAAATACTAGCATTAAGTCATCTATAGTAGTGCTATAAGAGTTATGGTTTTGTAGGTGTGACCTACAATAGTGTTGCACATGTTTTTTATTTTGGTTGCATATTACCTATAAAAGGTGTCACCTATAATAGTGTTGTAAATGTTTTATTTTGGTTGCATATGAGCTTTAACAAGTATTCTAGTTAGCTATAAGCTAACCTACAATAGTGTTGCATGTGTTTTCTATGGCTCTAGGATTACATGAAATATTCTTATAGGTATTTTTAGATGGCTACACATTAACCTACAACAATGTTGAGAGTGTTCCAAGTGATTTGGAATCCTATCACACATCATCTCAAATCAAAATTAGAACTTAAAGGACTTTCATCTAAATTACATTCACTTATGTGAAGTGATGATAATTTTCATGTTAGTGAATTATCTAAGAAGCATATTATTGGATACTGGTGGATGGAGCAATGCATGCACACTACTTGGCATATAGTATTTTATAGTCTATTTATAATTGAATTACTACATAATCATCTTTTTGGGGTGGCATGGAAATAGAATCATGAGAAGAAGAAAAGGGAAACATAAGTAGAATGGTAGAGAGAGGATGAATAAACAAATGGAAGTGAAGAGTAGATTTCTTTTTCCAAGCTCGAATCATTCTCATTACCAACTTGATGTTGTTCCTTTTAGAAACATGTGTAGATAATTACTAGGAACGAACTATAACATTGACAACATTTGGGTGTCACTTTCATTCCTTGGTAGTATGAGCAATCTTTAAAGCTCGATAATAATTACATATTCTTGGCAAGTGACTTTTTACTAACCCACAATTTTTTGTCCCATTGATGGGAAATCATTGTTTCTACCTTTCTAGGAGGCCACTATTTATCTTGATGGTGGTAATGGATCCATGTGTAGAGAAAGTGGATAACATCTTCTTACAGAAGGTATTAATTAAGTTTGTGGTCATCTTGTTGGAATAAGTTACACAATATGTGTTCAAGAGCATGTTTTGTAGCCAATGTGTCAAAATACCCCCTAAAGAGTATGAGAGTAGGTGTATCCTAAATTTTAACGTGAAGTAGAGTATCCTACTAATGTGTGGATCAACATAAGTCAATTTTTCTTTTTAAGAATAGTCAAATGGATTTTATAGAGAATGGTTAGAGTATCTTTTACAAATAGAATAACTACTAGATTGATAATAAATTTTGTTGGAGTCATCAACTTATTAAGTAAATTACAAGCCAAGATAGATATTTTTTGTGGATCAAGTGCATCTAATCTATAAATTGGGTCTTTTTGCGGTAAGACTAAGAAGGTTTCAATGCTTCTACCTCATTGGAGGTGTAGCCCTAAAGCCCATCATGTGATTTTTTTATCAAATCAATATGTAGGTGATGTAGAAAGGACTAATACAAGTTAGGGATGGTAATGGAATCCTTTTAAAAAATTGAAGTTATAGACCCAAAAAGAACTCAAAAAGGAAAGAGTGAAAAGATCACTAGTTACACAAACAACAAACATATGTTCAATATGATGAAAATGTATAAATACCACATGCAAAACTTATCGTCTACCCTAGTGAACTCATCACAAAGTGATGAAAAATGTAATAGAAAGGTTGTATACATCTCTATGCAAGTAAGGAGTTGGTAATTGGAATGGGAAAGATTTTCTTGTCAACTTTAGTGTTTGATATTAAATCTGTTGACTTTTGACATGTTAAGGGGAGATCTTAACTACCTTATCCAAGTCTTGGAAGGGAATTTTTTAGACACATTAGTTGTAGAGTGTTGAGCCACTCTTTAAGTGTGTAATGAATTTTATAAATCTATTTTGTAACAAAGGAGTGTGCAATTAAGAACTTTTTAGATCTATTAAGTAGTACTAGTTCAATTTCACTCTTATAAACTCATTAAATACTTTCTCCTTACATAGTAAACTAAGAATTAATTCCTTCCTAGACTAGAGTTTTGGACTCAAAGTGTTTTTTCTCTGGGGTAAAATGTGTTGTTTCAAATTTTGAGCATTTCATGCATTTAATTTATGTCATACATACCTTTTTAAATGTTGAAATCTATTATACACGATATTTTAAAATTTTAAGGTGTTTTAGGAGGTTTGAGCATTATATTTATCCATTTATTAATGATAACATAAGTCACATTTCCACCCTAGATTATAGATCATGTAGTATTAAAGACATTAGTCATTTGTATCATTTGTTTATTTTCTTGTATGTTATTTACAGGGTCAGGTGGAAAAGGAAGTTTATTAACATTTGAGTCTAAAATAGAGTCAAGGGAATGGTTAAGAAAGGTAACCTAACAATAACTACATGCAAAAGATGGAGAAGGAAGATTTTGGATGTTGGAAGGACAATAAACTACATAAGAAATTGCATGGGTATGCAAATTTCACCATTACACTAATATAAGATGGTTTTCTTTACAAGTTTATGTAAAAGAAATTGTTTTGATACCAACATACTTAACAATTTTTAATGCTCAAGTTATGCATGCCTAGAAAGATTCATGTTAGCAACTTCTACATATGGAAATATTTATGGATGATAAAAATATTTACACAATTGAAATCCAAAATTATTACCATGATGATATCATAGACTGTGGAAATATCATGTTTTTGACTTCTACATAACTAATTTATGCAATAGAATAAGCTTATGCAAAAGTCTAGATCAATTTTAATTATTTTAATAGTTCATGGTCCATTTATGTTCATTAAGGAGCTCAAATTCCCATGTAAAATGTAGTTCATTCCAAGGACTTTTTAGTGCATTGCAAAGAGCTTGGGTGTTTCTACATCATTCCATACAAAAAAAAATTGACAACAATTGTAGTCTTGTTAGACAATTATGTTTTATGGTGAAAATCTTATGATCTTCAAAGAAAGATCACAAGTTCAAATCTTGTAGGTGTCTGCTATATAATGAGAGTGCAAAGTAGTCACATATGCTATATACCACTTGTACAAGTCTATAGAAATGACTTGACCTTACCCTTACTCTCACCCTTTCAAAATATATAAAAATAATTTGAAATAATGGAAAAAATCATTACAATTTTTGTTTGAAATGAAAACAACACACTTCTCTCATAATTATCTAAAATTTTAACTATATACAAACACCCTTTACAATTTTTTTATATTTTTAACAAATAATCATACTCCCAACTTATTTTAATAAAAATAATTAAATTACATAAATATCAATAATTATAACTTTTTAAAATAAATTACAATATGATAAATAAACCCACTAAATTATTATTTGTTCTTTTACAACCCTATTCCTCCTTTATTCATTATACCCTCCTTTGTCCCAATATCCCAAAAAAATAAAATAGAAAAGTAATGCTTCCAACTTTTTTTATTGTTCTTTAAAATAATGAGTTTGGCTGCACCCAATTACAGCCAAACTCGTAAACATTTTCCTGAAATTATTAACAATGGTAGATCACGTTTGTCCCTTGTGGTTGGCCCCATCCTTAGCTTAGCTTAATACTCCCATAAATCCCTTTCTCACAAAGGTCAACAACAAAAGTTAAGCCACTGTCTAGGATACCTAAAATATATCAAATCTGGTGTAACCCTACTTATGACTTGTTGCCCACTTAGCCACCATATTCTCTCGCACACAAATCCACAATTATTATGTCAAACAATAATTACAAAACATTTAATTTATTAAACTCACTCTCCCAACATAGGGAGAGGGCCCAATAGTCGTCGGGGTCTAATAGTCGGCACCCAATCGTACATATAATACCCAATAGTCGTTTATATAATGTCCAATAGTTGTGATTTGACTACCCAGAATTAAACAAAATGTATGCTTTTGATCTAAAAAGCAACCAATCATGTGATACCACATCAGCGCTCAACTACTCATGATGTAATGCACGAGAATTGGTCTCACTATTTTTTGGGGCCTTTTTCGACACCTTGACAAAAACACATGCTGATGTGGCATCATATTTGATGATGAAACCTTAGTTATAAGCAGAGAACTTGCCAAGTAAAAAAAATTGGGAGTGATTTGAAATTTAATAGAAGCGTGAAGTTAGGGTGCACGACTACTGGACCTCTCCCTACTCAAGTCAACTCAATTGGGACTCCAAGAAGAAAGCGCTGCAAATAATAAAATTGGTGAAATAGGGACCTCCAGAGCCTCGACATGCTCTCATACCTAATTCAAATCCGTGAACTGTCGCTTTCTTGTTCAAGATTTTGAAAACAATTATCTGGGCAGCCTGGTCCGTACGCCGGTGGGAGTAATTAAGGCGAACAAAATCTGGAGCAAATCATGCTACGGAAGGGATTCGATCCTGCGTCGCTGGAGCTAATCGTTCTCCTTTATGGCCGAAAGCAAAAATAATCGCGATTTGGGAGACAGAAGCTCCAGTACTGCAGGTAATTTCTCTGTTACAGTGAACAGGAAAGAAAAACGTAAGGAAATTTACACGGATTACCGTACTCCGTCAATTGATGCGATTGTTTCTCTGTGCTTGGAAGTTGCAGGGTTACAGTTTTGTGAATGGTACAGATTGGATGTTTTCGGCGAAGATAAAAAGAAAATCTTCGCATTTGGAGTTGTACAGCAGGTCCCGCTGTCCTGGTCCAGTACTCGTGTGGAGCTTCTCTCGGCTTATATATTTACTGGGTTGAAAAAGCAAATGGAAAACTTTTAACCCTAATTGATGTGGTTTTTGATTTTGCAGTTCGGATTGCATAGATATTGGTGTTTTTGTATTTATAGGATGGATTATAATATTATTAAATCTTACATTAATTTTAAAATGAGTTGAATTGTTTACCTACTTTAAATTGAGAAGTTGATTCATTTGAGACAAAATATGTTAAAAAATGTTAAAATTATTGAGTTGAATTGTTTACTTACTCTGATAAAAATAAGGTTGAAATCATATATTAAATACATCCACTTAAAGTAATGTAAAACATAAAAAATAATGTAAAAGTATTCAATTTTCTCCTCGACTTGCAATGTTCAGTTAGAAAAGGATGTCCTTTATCGCCCTTTCTTTATGCACTTATTGTTGATTCAATGGGAGATCTATTACAAAAGCCAAACAACTTCATCTTGTATAGCGTATTTATATTCGTTAAAGTTGTGTGGTTACCAATTCCCATTTTGTTGATGACAACCTTCTTTTCCTACAAAATTTAGAAAAGGAATTGAACAATACTTTAGATATCTTAAACCTCTATTGTTCTATTTTTAGTTTGTAATTGACTCATCATAAGGCTATGTTCATAATGACAAATGTGAGCCCCATCTTTGATTGGATACCCAAAGAATGAAAATAAATCAATCACTTGACATTTGGGTATTCCTTTTGGATTAGAATTATCACTTGAGAATATGTGGAGTTGGAATCTAAATGGATTGAAGAAAAATGATCTAATTGTGAGAATAAATTGTTCTCTTTGGTTGGAAAAATTTAGGTTGCAAATAAAATTTTCCTTTCTAATATGTTTACATCTCTTAATGTTGGAATCCATCAAGAAGAGGTCATGAGGATTTGTGTAAACTTATTCGATGATTTATTTGGTCCAAATGGGATGACAATGTTGGTTGTAGTGCCATATAATGGCTTCAATGCATTCACCCTAAATCCAACAATGGAATTGGCATTATAGACTCTAAAACAAAAAGAACTTGTTTGGTTGTGAAACAGATAACTAGAGCAACTATAGGTGATGAACCATGGAGAACATTGCTAAGGAATATATTATTGCTACTATTAAAAATAAATTGTAGAAGGCTAATAAGCTGAATAAAATTCTTTAGGCTCCCAATTTTCAAATTAAAGCCTATTTCCCTATTTTTTAAATAAAAGGGGTAAAAACTTTATTGAAATAAAGAAATTAACAGTGCAAAGGGATCAGGGAACCGATAGACTCCCAAGAAAGAAAGCACAAGAACACCCAACCAAGACTAAAACCACCATCCACACCGCCACAAACCCCTTATCCATCTCATGACCCTCTCTAATTCCTAACAATAATCAGGGGATAATTGTCCCCACCCCTCAATCTTCCAATCATCGGCATGCTCCAAAGCCCACTTAGCCAAATAGTTAGCAACCATATTCCATTCACATAGAATGTGGGTAAAAGACACCACTTCCAACATAGAGCACATCTGCAAAATCTGTCAAACCACCAAAACAAGATGCCAATTAACCTCAGCCACCTTTTACTCTTGCAACATATTAACAATAATATGTGAGTCAGATTCACAGATAATCCTACGCCAACCCTAAACACACACACACACTCAATAGCCCAGAGAAATTCCAACCCCTCCATAAGGTTGTTAGAATGTTTCCCTTTATGAATAGAGAAAAAGAAAATAACTAAGCCAAAATAGTCTCTTCCAACTCCACCGATCTCGGCAGGCCTAGGATTACCCTTAAAGGAACCATCCATATTGATCTCCTGAATATCCACCGAGGGAGGCAACAATCTTCCAACTCTTTGAACCTTATTTTTAGCCCGCCTACCTCTTCTGACACAAGCAGAGAAAAAATTCAACACCTATAAGCCCAATCTATTCACAATCTCATCATCACTCCTTTCCAAAGGATAAGCCACTTCACATTTGGCTTCCATCATCTCTTGGACCATACTAACAATTATGTGCCAAACTTCTTAAGCCATCAACCTATCCCCATGAAAAATCCTACAATTCCTTTCCAACCAAATTTTCTAAAGGATAAAAGTAGGACCAATGCACCACACAATTTGGAGGAAAGAGGCTTGGGAAGGAGGTCTTCCCATACTGCTCTAGAACTCAATGAGAGAAGAAGCATGAACGCAAGGATGTTTCCAAACACCCCACCATAAATGCCAAAGCATCATAGAAAAAGAACAACGAAAAAACAAGTGGGAAGAGTCCTCCTCACTGCAGCCACACAGAACACAAATAGAGGGACCTTGGAATCCTCGCTTCTGAAGATTATCCCAAGTCAAACATCTATTCCAATCTAGAGTCCACACAAAAAAATTACACTTTGGCCATGAAAACTTGTTCCACATGTTTCCACCAAGGGACCTCCACCCCACCAAACTTACAAGCCAACAACTCCTGATACCCACTAGCCATAATGAAAGCACCCTTAGGATCTAGGCTCCAAGAAAGAATATCCTTATCCCTAAAGGAGCTGCATTGTCTACCAACCAAAATATTTTGAAGCTCAGCACAATCCTCCTCTAACCCAACAATAGGCCAATCACAAGGATCCTTCCACCTAGCCCCCTCCATCTGCCCATAAGGATAAGAAGTCTTAAAATCAATCACCCTTGACCAACTAGCCTCTAGGAAGTGTTGGCAAAGATTCAACAAATTAGGATACTGGTGTAAAATAGGGGGAAACCCATCCCAAGAATCTGACCAAAAAAGAGCCTCAACCCCCTATTACATATTCAGAACAAGCCCTACTTGATCAACATAGCCCCTTTCTTAAGCGTCCCCAAATCACAGAACCTTTCCCCACCAGATGATACTTGGGAATCTTCTCCTTCATAACCCATGGAAGGTACTTGTGAGATAAAATTCTGGCCTAGATATGATCCTGCTCTACACACCACCTCCAATAAAGCTTTGCAGCCAATGCCAACCCAGACCAAGTTGACTGCCGCAATCCAAGACCCCCAAACTGTTTTGGGCTACACACAAAATCCCACTTCACAAGGCTCCACTTAGAAGAGGACAAGCTACTTGCCCATAAGAATTGTCTAGCCAAAGAATCCAAATCCTTCACAAACCCCATCGGAGCCACCTGGAGCATGCATCTATAAATAGGAAAATCTTGCACCACAAGTTTAAGCAGTTGAACATGCCCAACAAAGGACAACCATCTACGAGTCCAATGATTAACCTTCACACAAAACTTGTCCAGAATATTCTTCCATGACTCCCTAGAGAGAATACTAGAAGAGATAGGAATGCCAAGGTAAGTTAAAGGGAGAGAACCAATTTGAAACCTCAAGATACGAGCAATCCTTTGTTGAATAAGTCGTAGAGTATTGAAGAAGAAAATGGAAGATTTATCTTCATTAATCATTTGACCAGAAGCAACAAGATAAATATCCAAAGCCTTGCACAAATTTGTGGCCTCTCTAATCTTAGTCATACCCACCAAAGCAGTATCATCCACAAATTGCAGGTGAGACTGAGGAGGCAAACCATTTCCCCACACCCATCCCTGAATAAAACCCAACTCCACATTATGTTTCACCACTCTCCCCAGACCTTCAACAAGAAGAATAAATAAGAAGAGAGAGGATCCCCTTGACAAAGGCCTCTAGAAGCACTAAAAAGAGAAGAAGGCTCACCATTTATCAACACTGAGAAAGAAGTGGAAGTAACACAAGACATAACCCACTGGACCCACTCCTTAGCAAAACCAAAGGCAATAAGAATTTTTCACAAGAAGGACCACTTAACTCTATCATAGGCCTTTTCCATATCCAGCTTGATGAACATAGCCTTTTCTTTTGAGGCAACCATAAAATGAATAGTTTCAGTAGAAATGACTACCCCATCCAAAAAAAATTGATCCTCCACAAAACCACTATGTTCCTCAAAGATAATCCATCTTAGTCATCGCTTCATCCTTTCAACAATCAACTTGGAAATGATTTTATAAACTACATTACAAAGGGAAATAGGTTGAAACTGACTCAGCTGATCTGCCCCCTCACATTTGGGAATGAGAGCAAGAAAGGTAGATTTGAAAGCCCACAACATCTGCTTATTCCTCTGAGACTCTAAAACCACCTCCAATAGGTCCATCTTAATGATATCCCAAAATTCTTGATAAAATTCAATTGGAAAGCCATCAAGGCTCAGGGCTTTCCCTTTCTTCATTTGGAAAATAGTAGCCTCCAATTCCTCCAGTGAGATATAGTCCAAAAGATGCTCATTCATCTCCCCAGCAACCAAAGAGGGGATACAAGACAAAAAATTGTTTTCTTCCGCTAAACCATCCTAAGAATCCTCTCTAAATAAAGAAGCAAAGAACTATGAAGCTTCTCTAGAAATATCATGCTAAGATAAATTCTCACCCCTACCATTCACAAGAACAGGCATAGAATTACCATGTCTCTTGGCTTTCATTGAATTGAAGAAGATAGTAGTGTTTTTGTCCCCCTCCTGTAACCACTCAACGTGAGCCTTTTGTTTCTAATAAATTTCCTCATGCAGCTCACACTCCTCCAAAGCTTTGAAATCCCTTGCCTCCTCCCTAAGTAAATCCTCAAAAAGACCAAACTCCCTTATCTCTGAAGTGATTACATCCAATTCAGCTTGAGCAATAACCTTAGCATGAAAAATATTTCCAAAACACTGCCTATTCCACCATTTGAGCTGATATTTCACATATTACAAAAATTGGAAAAATAATACATAGCAATTCCATGAATAGGTCTTCCCATTCAACACCAATCAGCCACATGCTCTTGTAGAGAAGAATCTCTTAACCACATAAGCTAGAACTTGAACCAAGAAACACAAGTCGAAGTAGCAGATAACTTAATAGGCCAGTGATCTGAGCCCCTCCAATCCAAAATCTCAGAGCAAGTAGACCAAAATCCTCCAACCCAGGAACAGCAAACCAAAAAATGGTCAAGTCTCTCAACAATACAATTCTCTCCCAATCTCCTATTGTTCCAAGTAAACTGACCATTACGAGGCTTAATATCAACTAGATTCAAGGAAAATATTTTATCATGAAGAAGGAAGTCAGAAGCCTCCAACCTCGCAATACCATCCTTCTTCTCATCCAACTCAATAATAGCATTGAAATCACCCACAATAATCCAAGGGAAAAAAGGAGCAAGGCTTTGAATGAAATTGATATGAGACCATAATAACTACTTACCAGGAAAATCAGTAGGTGTATAGATGTTTGAAAGAAGAATAGTTTCCCCTGACTCCAGACTTGAGGCAACCACAAAGATAGAAGACTTGGAGGACATCCACCAAAGAGGATGAATCTTCGATGGGTTCTACAAGCAAGCCACACCCCCTGCATTACCATGAGCCCCAATACACTGCCAGTCACCCCACCCCCACAACTTTGGAAAAAAATCAACCATGCTATTAATAGATAACTTAGTCTCATATAAAAAAAGAACATCAAGAGAATTTGATCTCACCAATTCATGAACAAATTTTTTTCTAGGGCCACTATTCAAGCCCCTTACATTCCAAGAGAGGATGATCATTTTGCAGGGTTAGAAAAATGGGAATCCAGGGTCTTAATAGATACAGACTCCACCAAGGTCTCCCCCATCATCTTTATTTTTTCTAAGTCCTTTCTCCCAACTTTGGAAGATTTCTCAGTAACCCCTTTCCTTTGGTCTTTCTGAAGAAGTCCCAATGAAGGAGAAGCCTTGCTGCCTTTTACTAAATCAGATGTTGCTTTCACCAATGGAGTAGAGATCTCCACCTCCCTCATTTTTGCATTCGCAAGAGACTCAGACCTCCCATGAACCACCAAACTAAGATCCATTTCCATTTGTAAAGCACCATCCTCTTGTGAAGTATGGTTGTAATCTAGAATAATTCCCTCTTGAACCACTTCCAAAACACCCTGATCCATAATCATCACACCCAAATTCATCTCTTGTTGATTGAGATCATCCAAAACCTCAAATCTATTAAAGGTATCACCTTCTTGATGCTCCTTAAGAGTCCTCTTTTGACCTCAGTTCCTATTATGAGCCTTAATAGGAATAAAACCCTCTGCACTAGTAGCCTCACTAGGAATGAGGTCTTTTCCTTTGTTGACCTTAGGAGGGTTCTGAGGAAACTAAGTAGTCTGAGAATCAAAAGGTTTAGACTTTGGGCATCTTCTCTGCAGATGGTCGTATTCATGACATAGATGGTAACGAAAGGGAAATGTCTCATAATCTAGTTGCGCACCCATGAATATGAACCCACACGAATTTCCAAACAATCTAGAAGAGGGTTATTTAAATCTATCTCATGTGAGCAAATGTCATTACCTTTCTATCCTGAGTTTGCTAAGAAAGACCCACTAGTTTCCCCAGTAGCGAAGCAACCCTATGCAAGATGTCATTGTGCCAAAATTCAACTAGAAATCTAAGGAGACACACCCACACTGAAACCCAATTTAGGAGGTCCTCCAAAGGATCAAAACCTGCATGTCAAGTTTTAATAAATAAACCAATCTAGTCGTGGAAATAAGGCCCACCTTCGAAAACTATATTGTGATCCACCATGCAATTAAAAGTCACCATGAAGTAACTATTCGCCAACAACATTATTTCCATCTTACCCTCCAAGGAACAGGTTTGATGAGCCCATGACTCCAAAAATTGGATTGAAACCCTCATTCCCAAGAATTTGTAGAGCAAAGCATGCTTCGAGTAATACTCAATATCCTCTGCAATCAATTTTGGTTGAATTACCAACACCGAACTATCTTTGGTATGCTCTAGGAAACCATTTATCTTTGGAATATGAGAACATCTAGACGACACAAATCCTCCATTTCTTGAATCATTTGAAAAAAACCCTCAATGAACGATTTGGAGAGGAAGCCCCAAATGTACCACAAAAATCCATAGGAGATTTGACCCCCGATGTCTCCCCCAGAGTCATTACTGAGAGAACAAAATACCCTAAAACCCCAACACCAAGACCTTGCTCAAACAATAAAGCCCACACTACGTACAAAAAGAACAAAGGAATGAAAAAGAGGATAAAAAAATAAACTTTTACACACAACAAAAAAAAGAATTAAGTCGGCCACAGCCTCGACCAATAGCAAAAACACCCTACAAACTTTAGTTGGACCCCCATAAGGCAATGCAGGAAAAATATATAAAGAAAGGAGAGGGCCCTCAAACACCCCCATCAAATCCAACACCCAACCTGCAAAACAAACCCCCCCATGCACAAAACCCCACCACTCCACACCTGAGCGCACCACATGCAAAAGCAAAGGAAGCTAAAAATCACAAACCATGACCCTTACTAGGTTACGGGCCTACCTTCCCTCTCCTACATGCAACCATCCTCGTAATTTTGCATCCATTCATCTTTATTTCAAATGTTATTCCCAATATTCAAGCCTCTTTCCCTATTCAATCTATTTGGAAAACATGAATTTTTTGTCAATTATTAAGATGGAAAGACTAATTACAACATGGATTTAGTATTTCATCTTCCTCCATTTGATAGAATAGACACATTGAATTTTAAGGAAATCGATTGATAATTTCATATTTCCTAGACTATTATCTAATCAAGAAAAAATTAAATAATTCAGGGATTTATCAAACTTCTTTTCTATTCAATGGTTTTCTTGACATGACATTAAAGACTAGTTTGAATTGAGTTACAAGCAAAAAAAATATTTGTTTTTATTGAATTTCCTATACCTCCTAGTCTAGCTATGAAATTATGCTCTTATTATTAATATATTTTTTAGTTTTTGTCTTAGAAATTGCTTCAAGGGTGTTAGTGAACTCTCTTCTTCTATTTGTTTGGTAACATGATTTTTTTATGTATGTGTCTCCTTTGTATAACATTCGGCCTTCAATCTCTTTTTTGTCAATGGACAACTATGATATATTATTTATTCATTTATATATAACAGTTAAATTACTATGTTGTATGATGTGATTTAATATATTATTTCACATCATTAATACTTATTTTGATTCATTATTAACTCTACTCAATATATTCTAAAAAAATCATCTACAATTTTATTTGAATTATATCAACACTATTTATGAAACAAGATCAAGTTTAGCACATTATATGCTCTAAAATCGTATCATTACAAGTTGTAACACCCTTATCTTGTACATTCATAGGTCCCTACACATCCTCATTATTTTCAACACACATAAAGGTAATCAAAATGACATCTCTATTTAATTGCTATAATGCATACAAAAAAGATAAGCCATCATTAGGTTAACCCATCTTATATAATTAAACATTTCTATATAATTTTTTATATGGATCTATAAACTATAAATTTTAATATTTACAAATGTGCAAACATTTTTAAATTAGTATATTTTCTCAAGGGAGAAAAGTGTATATGTAGGTAGTTTTATTTTTATTTGTTAGTAAATTTTTCCAAGCGTAATGATTAGTGTAATAGTTAGTAAATTTGATAGTAAATTACTATATTTGTTTAAGGGTGAAAAGTGTATATGTAGGTATTTTTTATTTTCATTTGTTAGTGATTTTTTTCCAAGTGTAATGATTAGTGTATAAGTGGTGTATTTTTGTATAAAATTTGGTAAATGAATTAATTTTTGATTGATTTTGGTCAAGAATAGATCTATATTTATCCATACATTATCCTAGGTCAATTTCATGAACGTGTAAATAAATTTGGTTTAAATGTATGTCATGAATTCAATCCTAATCTTTTAAATTGAAATTTAATTATGGGATTGACCTAACCTCCTTCCAACTAGTTATTACTTGCTAACTCAAATATAGGAATTATTCAATTTAAACATGCTAGGGTGTTGTATAAATGAAAAATTTCTTATTCATTATTATCATATAAGAATCATCTCGTAGCAGAGGAAACACATTGCATAAGCACATAACATTAACACATAGCATCAACATTAGCAACAATTAGGAATATTACATGATTTGTTGTTGTATCTTTAAACTTGTAAGATTGTTGAAATAGTTCTAGAGGTTTGACTAAGAAGAAGATCCTCACATAGCAAGCTCTTAAATGTGTTTGTTAACATTGCCAATTTTCATCATGGATTCAAATACTTAAGGTAAAAAAATTCTAAATTTATGACACTAACATATTGAATCCACAGAACAAGATCAAATATATGGGTAAAATATTGAATCTCCACCTACAAATATCATGTTTCACAATGTAAAATAACCCAAATAAAAAATAGTGAATTCACCAATCTAAAGGTAGTCATGTAATAGATTCTTAAACACTAACACAAGGACAAATCACAAAGTGCCATCTATCACTACATATTTAGTATTGGACCTATAGCTAAATACATTTATTTTATTTATTATTATTTGTATCTAGATGTATGGACATTTTAAATTAGTGTAATGATATCAACTCTAATATCTTGGTGTCTTTGTAAATATTATTATACATTTGCTTTAAGTGCCCCTAGATAAATTATATAGGAAATATTTATCTTGCACCTCCTAGGATTTTTCCTTAGGATTTATTTTTCTCTATTAGGGTTTTCAAGTATGATATTTATAATTATGTAACATTCATTTTAGATTTTATCAAGGTTTGGATTTTCATTGTTTTTATTTTTTGGCCTATACCTAGTCCCACCCACCCACCTATCCTTATTTTCTTTGGTTTTCTTAGGGTTTGGCCTTGATGTGTCACTTCTTTCATCCATTATTTCTTGATTGTCATATCTTGCTATGGATCCTCATCAGACCTTATATTGTTATTTCCCTCATGAATATATCAAGGATTATAACGTGTTTTCATACTTCATTGATTCCTATCCTTTGATACTTAATGATATTACATCTTTTTTCTACATTAATAATACAACATATTTCATGAGTGAGTTATTTTTAGAGAAGTTTCTTTGGTTTGAAGTGAAGGTTTGTAAAGGGATGAATCGTAGCATTATATATGGACTTCTCTATGCTTACTAGTTTCTTCAGTGCATCTATAAATTCGCCAAAATGTCAACCTTTTCTAGGTTCACCTTTCCATCTACCATATCATAAACAAAATGATACTGAACATCAATGTGCTTTATTTTGGCATGGAAGGAAAGATTCTTTGCTAGACAAATAATACTTTCACTGTCACAAAAAATAGTAATTTTCCCTACATCTAAACCAATATCAGAACATAATCTCTTAAGCCAAATGGCTTCCTTACAAGCATGAGTGGATACCATATACTTTGCCTCTGTCGTGGAAAATGTGACTACAACTTGTCGCCTACTCCTCCAACTGATAGCACCACCAAACATCATAAACATGTAACCACTGGTGGATCTTCTACTATTAATGTCACCTACCCAATCTAAATCCACATATCAAAAAATACTCATAGAATGTTGAGGTCTAGTAGGATGACCATGAAAACACAAGGCATACTCAGGAGTACCCCATAAATATCTAAACACTCTCTTAACTGCATCCCAATGCACCTGTCTAGGATTAGCCATAAAACGGCTAAGGACTCCCACTGCTTGGAAAATGTCTAGTCTCGTACACACCATCACATACATTAGACTACCAATTGCACTCGCATATGGTACTTTGGTCATGTCCTCCATCTCAATAGGATATTTTGAACAATCATTCATAGAAAGCTTTGTCCCCTACATCACAAGAACACCTAACTGTCTGCAATCTACCATGCTAAATATCTCCAACATTGAGTTCACATACTTGCTCTGGCTTAACCAAAGCTTTTTGTTAGCTCTATCTCTCATGATCTCCATTCCTAGAATTTACCTAGTTGCACCTAGGTCTTTCATCTCAAACTGTGCTGACAACTGTAACTTCAAATCTGAAATCATACTTTTACCATTCCCAATAAATAGCATATCATCTATGTATAAGAAAATAATGAGAATGCAATGATTATCAGATTTAAAATATACACAATGGTTAGATTTAGATCTCTAAAATCCCAATGACAACACATAGGTATCAAACTTCTGGTACCACATTCTAGGAGACTGTTTCAAACCATAAAGAGACTTCTTCAGTTTGCAAACTAAATTTTCTTTACCTTTCTTAATAAAATGCTCTAGTTGTGACATGTAAATCTCTTCCTCCAAGTCACCATGAAGAAATGTTGTCTTCACATCCATCTATTCCACTTCTAAGTCATACACTACTGCAAGTGATAATAGGAACCAAATAGATGTCATATTCGCAATAGGAGAGAATATTTCCCCATAATCAATTCTCTCCGCCTATGAAAACCCCTTAGTGACCAACCATGCCTTATAATTCTCAACACTACCATCAAGACCATAATTTTATTTGAAAAACCATTTACAGCCAACAATTTTACCTTTTACAGGAAAAGGTACCAAATCCCAAGTCTTATTTTTCTATAATGCAACCATCTCCTCATCCATGGCTTGTATCTAGGAATCTGCATCACTCATACCCATAGCCTCTCTAATGGTCCTAGGCTCATCAGTGTTAGCAATCAAAGAAAAAATGTAACTAGAATCCAATATTGAATAGCCAAAATAAATTTGAATATCTAAATCAAATGTCAAATCAAACTAATCTCATCTAAGTTAATTCATTATTAATTAACTTCTAACACTAATCCTCCTTTCCTCTAGCTTTTGCAACTTGCACATGTAAATCAATTTATTTGATTTATTAATCCTCTATTTCCATTCAAATATGGCATATCCTTGGAATATTCCACTAATTTGAAATCTCCCTCCCAAAGGACTTTTGTCCTCCAACATGGTATTAAAGGCTCTTACATGTCGTTTTCTTGAGCCAACTTGGCATTAACTCCTCTTACAACTTTTCTTGCACAAGCCATCTTTTGACTTTCAAATTCCACCTAAATGCATTTAACATGCACATTGTTCAAAATGTGATCCACTCTCCTTCATTAGCATGTTGACAAGTGGCACAATGCCATTGGTTCAAGTTTAATCCCACATTCTTCCTATTCCTTATTCTTCAACTCTTATCCATTATAAATAGAGGCCTCCTCTATTTGATTTGGCATCCACAATCCATGTAAGATCATTATGCTCATTTGAATCCAAAAATTCATCCACAAGTTGACACAACTTCATGCAAATACATTATAGGCATTTGAATAAGATTCATTAGCTTTCATTTAATCATTTTACTTTGTTTCTTGTTCATTTTGTTTGAATGAATTTCAAGGGGAATGCTAGTTTAGATTTGTTTATTGACTAACATTGGATTGTTTGTTCATGTTTGAGTGGGTCTAGACCAAGCATTCACAGTAGGGAGTTGTCTTATGTCTCTCAATCTCATGCTCTTTATAGAACTTGTCAAACTCTTCGGAACAAAACTTGTCACCATTGTCAATCCTCAAACACTTAATCTTTCTACTAGTCTAATTTTCTACCAAGGCCTTAAACTCCTTAAACCAACTAAAGACTTTGTCTTTACTTCTGAGAGAATAAAAAAATGTCCTTCTATTGTAATCATCTATGAAAGAAACAAAATATACATATTTTGATAACAAAGGAACATTCACAAGACCAAAAACATCTAAATGAACATAGTCCAAAACCCTAAAAGACTTATGAGACCTAGAGTAAAAGGAAACACAGTGTTGTTTTCCATAAAACAAGGTTCACAAAATTTGAACCCGAGATTACAATCATCAAGGACTTCAACAAGGCTCTTATTTTTTAGGTTTCCAAGACCCTCCTCACCAATATGACCAATTCATTGGTGCCATAACATTGTCTTCTCTCTAGGAAGCTTCATTTCCATGGAAGGAGCACCCTTAGTTACCCAAAATACATGACCATTGGATGTAGTTGCAAAACACTTCTTCACTATATGATCTGATGGTGAGGATGAGGAATCCAAAGGTCTCTTCTTCAGTACATCAAAAGAACTATTGCACTCTACTATGCATGCATCTAACTTGTACAGAGTGCCAATTTCAAACACCCTTAGCCAACACCATATCTCCTCTTATCATCCTGCATCCTCCACCAGAAAAAAACAACTTGCATTCCCAAATCATTCAATTTACTTACAAAAATCAAGTTTCATGCCAAACTTTGGATATGCAAGGCACCATCAATTCCCTTCACTCTTCCATCAGGAAATTTGATTTTAACTCTTCCATGACCAATGTCTTCAGGTGAGAGTCATCACCTAGGTACACCTCCCTGCCATCGTACTCCTCATACTTCGAGAATGAACCTCTATGAGAGGTCATGTGAAAGGATGCACCTGAATCTATCAACCGCACATCTTTTGATGCATGGGCTATCAAGGCTGCAACAAATGCTTCTCCATCATCTTGGGATGATTTCTCGAATTCAGAATTAGAGAGACTTATTTTTCTTCTTCTTCTCCTTGTAATATTTCTGAAAGTGACCAATTTTGCTACAGTTCCAAAAAATTTCCTTGGTCTTCTTACCAGGAGACTTAGATCTCTCTAGATACTTTGACTTAGATTTTTTTTCTTCATTTTTCCTCTCTTGTTTGGTTTTCCACGAACAACAAGGGCCTCCTTAGCCATCTTAGAAGACTTCCTTCACATCTCCTCAGATAATAGTGAGGCAAACACCTCATCCATCTTGAAGGTGGAAGTAGTGCTTCCAATAGCCATCACCAGGTGATCCTAAGAGTTCGACAACAAACACAAAGAGCATACAATGGTCTTGTTTGTCAATCTTGTCTCCAATGGAACCCAGTTGAGCAATCAACATGTTGAATGCATTTATATGGTTTTCCATGGATCCTCCATCTTCCATTTTCAAAGAATACATCTTCTTTCTCAAGAAAAGCTTGTTTACCAGGGATTTAGCCTGATAGACATCACCAAGCTTCTTCCACATAGAAGCAGAAGTATTCTCTTCATGGAAATTTAGGAGGACGAAATCAACCAAACAAAGTCTAATAAGACCCTTGGATTTTTGATCCATGAACTCCCAATCTTCTTGTTTCATTCCCGTCGGTTTGGTTCTAGAAATAGTAACCCATAGATCACAATCTACGAGAATGCCTTCCATTTTGAGCATCCAAAGTTTAAAATTACCACTATTAAAATTATCCATCTCAATCCTCCTAGATGTGTCTGCCATCTCTTTCCTGCAACAAGGTCACAAAATACATTTATGCAAAACTCCCACTAAAAACAAAAATTGACTCAAAAAATGTAAGGAAGCTAAGGTAGCGGAACAACTTCCTACACTAATCTTGAGAGGAGAATAATGCAAAACTTTTATAAAAACTTAAACAAAAATAAACACAAATATCATGCATACCATAAAATAATGATTTATATGGGGAAAACCTTTCCAAAGAAAAACCCCACGCTCCAAAAGCCACCCAATATATTATTCAACAATCACAAGATTACAATATACTTGTAGAGAAAGCTTCTCACAGGAGTATAACCATTCAGAGATCTAGAGACAACATGACCGCTATAAGACTCTCAAAACACATCACAATACACAACTGTAATACAACACCCTCTTAAAATAGGGTTGCCTTCTAGGGCAAGTCAAGCTAATAAAATATTGGCTGTCAAATATGAGACATAATGATGAACGGTATGCCCCCCTTCCCCCGTTGTCATTGGTTGAATAGTATTGTATGTATCAACAGTAACTTATGTAATTACAACATTGAGACACATTTTCTCAACAAAAAACCCTTCCAATCCAATAAAGGAATCAAGGTTGGCCAAGCTCTGATACCAACTGAAAGGAAGTTGGGTGAGCAAAAACAACTTCCTACACTAATCTAAGTAGGGAGAGTTACACAAAATTTCTTTTTAACACCTTATATAGTTACAATAAGAGAAACACATAGAGAAGATAATAAAACAAGTACACAAATACAACAAACACCAGATATACGTGGGGAAAACCCTTTCAGGTAAAAAACCCCACCCTCCAAAAGCATAGTACTATTGTATTACTTCAAATAAGAGTTACAATGTAGCCCCAAGTACAAAGCTTTCTTCAACAAGTGTTTTGTCACAAAAAACCTATCTTGGAGTGAATTCGACAACACTTTGTTACCTGCAACAAAACTATTTCATTCTATAATGCAAGGCATCTAATATATAGAAAGATGCAAGTAAGAAGAATCATCTAGAAGGGAATGGGAATCCAAATACACATGGCACAATCTTCCATTCCATAACATGCATTTGGACACATGTAACATATTCCCTTACACCCCTTACAGTTTTCATAACATACAAAATTCTTTCTCTGAGCTTGGGTGCAAAAAATATGCTAAAATTAGGTTATCACAGATACCTACAACTTTCATAGCATCTATCATAAAATCTGCTATACTTACAACACTTACAACTATAAAAGAATCTATCATAAATGACCCAAAATACCCGATTCTCTTACACCTTATCATAACCCATCTTGGGCACCAACTTCCTCCATGCAAAAAGATACCTTATGATGCATCATAGAATATTCCATAAGCTATCAAAACTTGTCATAGGTCCAAGATTCTAAAGTGGGATGCCTACCTCCACTTGGGATGATGACTTGTCATCTAGTCACCTCCAACAAGGATGCCACCCAACCAATGGGTCCCAATTGATGACAAGACAATGTAGGTAATTAAATAATACATACAAATACAATAATACATTAAATTAATCAATATTAGGACTCTAAGGTTGAGACACCTTAATCCCAACACTTTCTAAAGAAATGATTTCATAAATAAGATACAAAATACATTTTCCATCTTTTAAAGAAATAGATACAAGATACATACATAGCTCATCCGAGCTTCAATGGCATAAGAAATACAAATGATCCAGGAAATCCCCCATCAAATCTTGGCTCGTTAACTGAGAGGAGAAGCATCACTCAAGCACTTTTTCGCCATCCACGGACTAACTGTGGTCCCCCGCACATCTGAAAACTATGGTAAGATGGCCCTACCCTTCGACGAAGAGCTTTGGTTTGGAAACCTCAAAATACTAGCCAATCCTGAGCTTGGTATTGTGTCCTACATAACTAGAACTTTACCATATACTGTCTATATTCTACATGTATGAAAATCCCAAACTAGCATGCTAAAAGGTAACACAATGAACTAACAATGTAACTAGTGGTGAATTACACCTCTTTGGCCAAATTATTCATCACCCCTAATTCAGATTGGACGTCACACGCTCATCCACCAATCTAGCTTGATTTTTTATGACCATTCATAATCTATGCATAGGCTATTCCCTTCATTGGATTCATCCTAATCCTAGGAATAACCTATATACACTAAGTTCACTATGACTCATCTAATAGGTAAAACATGTGTTTCCATAACCTATCTTCACAAATTTAGCTTTAGTTATATAGACACCACTATAATAAAGTATTTAGTACTATATATTTATACGCCTACTCCTTAGTATGGAATAGGTACAAACACTTAAGAAACAAAGAATCCAAACTATAAGAACAAGTGACTTTCAATTTCATGTAGGTTGAAAAAAATATTTCCCTGATAACATATTATGTTTTCCAAATAAAAACAAGCAAATCACATAATCATTTCAAAGTCAATCAAAGCATAAAAGAGTAAGATTTAACATGCCTGTAAATGTAAAGCTCCAATTCAGACTAGCTGGTTTCCAATCCTAGTCTCCTCAAATCAACTTTTGACTTAGCAACAGTCACTTCCTCTCTTCCTAAATACCCTCACAAAATATCTCACTAAAACTCTTGCAAAACCTCTCTCAAAATCTCTCACAAAACTCAGAAGAATAGAGAAATTCTCATAAAATAATAACAGAATGCAAATATACATCCCTTTGAGGTGAAGAACACCTCTATTTATACACAAAAATCAACATCTAAAGGCTAGAAACTAGGTAATAGATTTGACACTTCTCAACTCATTTGGTTTGACTCAACAAAGTAAGTAAAAGGTGGCAAATTACAAACTTAAGACTCAACAATATTGCACAACAAATTGATTCTTTCATGGAAAACAAGAGTATAATTCATATATGCAAGGTCAATAATCACACAGGTCGACTCTCTATATTCCAGCTTCTAATTGACTTATTCTCCCATTTAAATTTGGCCTCCATTGTTGGACAAAGCTCTTGAAACAGACTTCTAAAGGTATGCAGTTATTCATAATTTGGCACCACATAAACTTCTTATGTGTTATTTGGTGTTTCAGATAAAAGACCAAGTCAAAGCTTTTAAATGCGTTTTATATTTCCTTCAATACTTTTAACTATGTCTTATAACCATTTTCACATGCCTCACATAGTGTTGCATACATTTCGTAAAGCATAGTAGTACTTATGAAATGTTTACAATGCCACCTGTTTGCCCGCTACTCATTATTGTTGTGTTTTAAATTGTTTAAGATATGCACACTATATTATATCATGTATAGTATGTGCTTTGCATTAAAACATCAGTGCTTAATATATATAAACAACGCTTATTCAAACATTATATTATATCTATAATATATAGTGTATATATGTATTATACATATATATATAACTAACTTAACATGCTATTATATATATATATTAACTTACACGATTATAAAGAATCTGCCATTCGATATTCAAATGTATAAACTCATATTCATTTATTTCTAAATTAGTATTACACATATATATACATACATACATACATGTGTGTGTGTGTATTATATACTTGTATGGGCATTTCCAACACATCAGTACATACACGTATATCAATATATATATATATATACATATATATATCATATATAAATAGCATTACCTCAAAACTATTATACATATACAATTGCAATAACATTAACTGACATATATATGCTAAATATATATATATATATACATGTTGCTTTTTCCATTCGATGTTCCCATGCATATGGGTAATCCGTCCATAAGCATGTGTAGATACGTCTATCTATGTATACTTATGTATGTCTTTACTCATGTGTATGAGTTCATTTTAGACATGCATATATGTATGTATATATACATCCTATGTATATATCTCATCAATAATACTCATAAAGAAGTACTCAAAGATACAAAGAACTCAAACACTCAAATCAAGAATGTTTTCACAATCAAACCAAAACCTCTCCTAGTTCACAAACAACCAAACCAAGGTATCTCACCTTTTTCTCATAACTACTAACTTGACTTGACTAATCTAAAAGTGAGTGTGTGAAAGCTTGATTAGGCTTATTAAGGGTTACCAGACCAAAACTCTTCTCCTGAGTGATACTTCCCCTCCCTTTCAGAGGTGTGAACCTATACCTACAACCAACTTGGCACATTTGCAATTGTAGTCAGCTGATCACAAAAAAATCATTTGCATTATATACTTCTATAGTCAAAATTAATACATATATAACATCAATTTGAATTAACCATTTGTTCATTATATTTCCAATGATTCATACAAACAAAGTACAATCACATTTATTTCCATCAAAGTTACAAACACACTAATATTTGTAAGTATTTCATCTAGCTTGGTAAAAGTAACTAGGTAATTACACATAGAGGTGTAGCATATCCCCCCCTTGTGAATCATCGCCCCCGATGATCTTAAGTAACATACATAGATATAAAGCATAAAACATAACATAGAAATATTATTTTCAAGAACTCTCAAAAGCATGTAAAACATGTGGAAACTTTTTCTCTATTTCAACATAGTCTTCCCAAGTAGTAGAATCTTCTGCGTACTAGTCCCATTGGACCTTGCACTGCAAAACCTCTTTGTTTCGTAAGAAATATTACACGTTCTGAGCACCTTAATAGGTTTGATTATCACCTCTCTTGGGTCCTATACCTGTAAATATTCCAATCAATGACATGATTATCACTTGGTATATACTTCTTTAGGTATGAGATATGAAAGACACTATGCATCCTGGCAAGAGTTGGTGGCAACGCAATTCAATAGCAATAGGGTTTACTTCCTCTAGAACCTCAAATGGACCTATGTAGCATGGAGCTAATTTGGATAAATTCCCAAACTTGATGGAACTCTTTTGAGGTTTTACTCTTAGCAACACCTTTTCCCCTACTTCAAATTTTTTGGGTACTCTTTTAGAATTTGCATAGCTTTTCTGCCTATCATTGGCTTTAGTTAGCCTTTGCTTAATAATTCCAACTTTCTCTTCCATTTTTTACAACATCTCTAGTCCAAGACTTATCCTATCCTCAAGCTTATCCCAACTTATAGGAGTTTGACATTTTTGACCATGCAATGCTTCAAAAGGAGCCATCTTAATCGCATAATGATAAGAATTGTTATACACAAACTCCACTAAAGGAAAGTAATCTTCTCACTTGTATTGTTGATCCATGCAATACATTCTTAGTAAGTCTTCTAATACTTGATTCACCCTTTTAGTTTTCCCATTAGTGTCTGGATGATATGCAGAACTTATATTCAATTGAGTTAAAAGTGAGGAAAACAAGGTTTACCAAAACCTAGATGTCACATGGGCATCCCTGTCTGAAATAATCTTCTTAGGAATCCCATGTAATCTAAACACCTCTTGAATGAATTCCTGAGCTATGAAAGGAGCTCCATCCATTAAATTTCCAGGAATAAAATGCGCTACTTTGGTAAGCTTTTCCACTACCACCAAAATGACATTATGTGTATTCCTTGATATAGGAAGACCCTACACAAAGTCCATACTAATGAATTTCCACTTACTCTCAGGAACATCATGAGGATATAAAAGACTTGTTGGGTGATGATGTCCAACTTTCACCCTTTGACACTCTAAGCATCTTGCCACAAATCTAGCAACATCTCCTTTCATCCCTTTCTAGAAATATAATGGCTTTACATCAACCATCATCTTAGTCACACCTAGGTTTCTAAAGTATGGTGCTTCATGCACTCCTTTCCACACCAGATTTCTCAACTCTTCAAAATTAGGCACATAAATTCTTCCTTTAAACCTTAGCTCAATCCATTAGGTTCAAAATAGAATCCTTCTTACCTTGCATCTTGTGGATTATCCAAAAGTTCTTGCTTAATTTGCTCATAGTACTCGTCACCCTTGGATTTCTGTAATACTTGTCCCTTAAAGTTGGTTTGAATGGATACCATTGAGGTGATATTCCTTCTATGAATTAGGGCATCAGCAACCCAATTCTCTTTTCCCTTGATATAGTTGATAGTGAAGTCATAATCATATATTAGTTCTCTAGCCATCTTTTTTGTCATGCATTCAGATTGGGTAAATAAATACTTTAGATCATGATGATCAGTCTTTAGTTCAAATGCCTTCCCAAGTAGATAATGTATCCACATCTGCAATGCATGGACAATTGTTGCTAACTCTAAATCATGTGATTCATAATTTTGTTCATAGGGATTCAACTTTCTTGATTCATAAGCTATGACCTGCCCTTCTTGCATCAATACTCCATCTATCCCTTCTCCTAACGCATATGTGATGACAGTGAAGCTACCTTCTAGATTCGGTACCTTTAATATAAGAGTTGTAGTCAACTTCTCTTTGAGTAGATCAAATGTTGCTTGACATTTTTTCATCCACTCAAACTTCTTCCCTTTCCTTTGCAATGAAGTAATAGGGAAAGCTATCTTGGAAAAATTTACAACAAACTTACGATAGTAGCCAACCAAACTTATGAAACTTTTAACCTTTGGTAAATTCTTAGGTACTATCCATTCTAGCACCACTTTTATTTTTACTAGATCCACTAAAATTCCCTCAACTAAAATCACATGACCCAGATACTGCACCTTCTTCTGAAAGAAAGTACACTTGGAGAGTTTTCCATATAACTTTTGTCCTCTTAACCGCTAAAGAACTATCTCTAAATTTTTGCAATTCTCCTCTTCATTCTTGGAATAAATTAAGATATCATCCAAGAATACCAAAACAAGCCTATCCAAACAATCCCTAAATACATTGTTCATTAGGTTCATAAATTTCGCAGGTGCATTAGTAAGTCTAAAAGGTAGGACTGTGAACTCATAATGCATGTATCTAGTTCTAAAGGAAGCCTTGAAAATGTCTTCATCCTTGATTCTTAGTTGATGGTAACTTGATCACAAATCAATTTTTGAAAATACAGCCGCTCTCGCATCTAGTCGAAAAGATTGTTGATACATGGCAATGGGTACTTATTCTTTATCATAGCTTTGTTAAGCATCCGATAATCAATACACAAGTGTAGTGTACCATCTTTCCTCTTCACAAAGACCACTGGTACTCCCTAGGGTGAAACACTGGGTCTTATCAATCCCTTAGATGACAACTCCTCCAATTGTTCCTTGAGTTCCATTAATTCTATAGTAGTCATTCTATAGGGCACCTTGGATATAGGTTCAAATCCTAGTACTATGTCAATGGAGAAATTGAATACCCTCTTGGGAGGTAATCCAGGTAACTCATGTGGAAATACATCCTCAAATTTCCTTAAGATGGGATATTTCTCCATATTTGTTTCTCCAGATTCCACCATTTTTCCTTCTTCAACCTCTTGAGAATCTTGTGGTTCACAATCCATGACATTATCTTGAGGAGTGACTTGAATTATTCTATTTTAACTACAAATAGTTGGCAACCTTTCTTTTTCTCCCTAAGCATTTGCATGGCATAAATCTATTGCAACTTGATCTCTCTTGGTGTTCCTTGCAATGTCACCCACTTACCTAGATCATCTAGACACTCTACTACTTTGGAATGAGAGTCTACTATGGCTCTATGTTTCCATAGCCAATTTATTCCTAGAATGACATCATAAGATCCTAGGGGTGCTACATACAATATTACTTCAGTTGAGAAACTAGAAAGTTCTACCTTGGCTTCAAACAAGCATTGCTTCACTGTTGCTCTTATTTGGTTTGCATATTCAACAACCCAAGAATTTTCCATAAATCCAACCTTTCAAGATATTTGATTAGCTACTCTAGGTGAAAAAAAGTTTTTTATTGCTCCAATATCAAGAAGTATAAAAATAGGTATACCAAACAAAATCCTAGAGTTTCCACTGGTGTGACTTGATATTTAGCTTATTGATTGTCCAACAATACATGGATCTTCTGTTGGAATGTAGTTTGTTCTGGAGGAAGAGAATTTACATGCATTTGAGATCTTAAAGGTTTATTGGGGCATTGAATGACATAATGATCCCCTCCACAAGTAAAGTATCCTTTTACTAGTCCCTTCCTTCTCATAGACTTGTTATAATTATTGACATTTCCTCCAGCATTGTTGAAAATTTTGTTGTTTCCATGACGATCTCTTCTTGGTCCATTCCAATTGTTACAAGATCCATTATCCCCTTTCTTTGAGCATCTTGTGCTCCATTAGACTTCTTTGGAGTTTGATTAACTTGACACCCACTTAACTTCTTTTGGTTCCTATTCTCTCGGTGAACTGAGATAGCTTTGAGATTTTCCTCTTGCTTGATTGTCATTTCATATACTAGATCCATAGTGGTTAGACCATGTACATACACTTCACCACCTATTGAGATATTTAGTCCCATGATGAACTTTCTAATCTGAAAGTGTTCATCCTTCTGGTACATTGGCATGTACTTCAGAAGAAGAGTGAAATTTTCCTAGTATTCGTTCATCAACATATCACCTTGCTTCAAATTTTGGAAATCAATAAGCTTTTGTTCATAAAATAGTTTGGGTAGCCATCTTTTACGGAATATTTCAACAAACTCATTCCAAGTTAACTTTAGGGAACTTAAGAACAAGTTCCATCTTTTTGTTCATCCACCAGTTAGAGGCTTCTCCTGCTAACTAGAAGGCACCCCAAATAGCTTTGGTGACCTCAGAATAGTTTTTGATTTCAAAATATTTTTCCATTTGAATTCACCAAGCCTCAGCCTCATCTTCGATGGTGCTTCCCTAAAATTTTGGTGGGGTAACTTTTCTAATATCCCTAGACAACTCAGCTGCCACATGTTTCCTTTTGCTACTTTCAAATTTGGACTGAGATTCTTCTTCCCTATGTTGAAGTGAGATATTATGGTCATGAGAATTCTCTCCTTCATCTGCATTAGGTATTTCTTCCTCATCATCAATTGGGACTTCCTTCTCTTCTTTTTCTTCTCCTTTCACTTCTTGTTCAAGTTTTTCTATCCTTGCCCTAGTTTCATCCATGATGGCCAAAATGCGGTCCAACTTGGTTTTAGTATTATCTAGACCTTGTCCAAATTCTTGACTTTCTCCAAGATTAGTCCTTGTTCTCACCATCCTTTCAAGAAAAGGTTATACCTAAAGGTTCATCTATATTATATCCTATCATGGTTTACTTAATATATTGAAAACTTTTCAAAAGAGAAAACATTCATATACAAGAAATTCTATTTTTCTCACAAGTTTTGATATATAAAATAATCTTTCATTTATATTCATAAGGATTTCAATATCCTTTCATTTACATTGAATGAATGTTCAAGTAGTGAAGAGGAGAGTATCCATCAGATTCACTCTTAGATACATAGCTCAATAGGGTATACCCCTCAAATTTTTGTTCATCTCTTATTTGTTCTTCTCTATCCCAAAAAGGATAGTATCCCTCAGATTTATGTTTCGATACATAATTTTGAGGTGCATAACCCTCTGACTTGCCACTTGAGGCTATAAAAAATACTTCAGCCATGGGTAAAACATGAGGGTCTCTAAACAACATAGTTGACTAATGCTACATTATGAGGGCATATCCCTAGAAAGTGACAATGAGTCTAATTTTTCTAGAGAGACATAAGGTAAATAGTTGAAGTTGGCTTCATTTCTCATCCTTCTCTTTTCTTGGCTAATTCACGATAGAGTGTGACTGATTGTCTCGGTATCACTTAGCTAGATGGTGTTATCATAGTTAGTTCCCTCTATGGTACAAGCTTCCTTTTCCTTCTTGGCCCTTAGGTTATGCTCATTCTCGATTACTGACTTTCTTGTAGTTAACTTGATATGCACCATCCTTGCACAAGAATTTCCAAATATTAGAATCATATAATGTTGGAAGGGAAAACATAGCGAGCACATAGGTTCTACAATTGAACCTGGTAGCTCTAATACCATGTGTAACATGCCCATTGCTCAACTCAATAATTTATCCTATATTTTACCACAAGTGAATTTAAACTAATCACCCAACACGTAGTGATAAAAAAATTCTTTTCAAAATAAGATATGCACATTTGATATAGAAATAATCCATCTTTCTCATTTCATTCAATGAAATGCACAATCTTTCCAAAGAAATGATTTCATAAACAATAATACAAAATACATTTTCCATCTTTCAAAGAAATAGATACAAGATACATACATAGCTCATTTGAGCTTCAATGACACTAGAAATACAAATGATCTAGGAAATCTCCCTTGAAATTGTGGCTCACCAACTGAGAGGAGAAGCATCACTCAAGTTCTTTTGTGTCATCCATGGGCTAACTATTGTCCCCTGCACATCTACCACATATGGTAAGATGGCCCTACCCTTTGAAGAAGAGCTTTGGTTTGGAAACCTCAAAATACTAGCCAATCCTGAACTTGGTGTTGTGTCCTATATAACTAGAAATTTACCATATAGTGTCTATAGTCTACGTGTATGACAATCCTGGACTAGCATGCTAAAAGGTAATACAATGAACTAGCAGTATAACCAGTGGTGAATTACACCTCTTTGGCCAAAGTATTCATCACCCCTAATTGGAATGGACGTCACACACTCAGCCACCAATCTAGCTTGATTTGTTACAACCATTCATAATCTATGCATAGGTTATCCCCTTCATTGGATTCATCCTAATCCTAGGAATAACCTATATACTCTAAGTTCACTATGACTCATCTAATAGGTAAAACATGTGTTTTCGTACCTATCTTCACAAATTTAGCTTTAGCTATATAGACTCCACTCTAATGAAGTATTTAGTATTATATATTTATACACCTACTCCTTAGTATGGAGTACGTACAAACACTTAAGAAATAGAGAATCCAAACTATAACAACAAGTGACTTTCAATTTCAGGTAGGTTGAAAATAATCTTTCCCTAACAACATATTACATTTTCAAAATAAAATCAAGCAAATCATAGAATCATTTCAAAGTCAATCAAAGCATAAAAGAGTAAGATTTAACATGCCTATAAATACAAATCTCTAATTCAGATTAGGTGGTTTCCAATCCTAGTCTCCTTGAATCAGCTTTTGACTTAGCAACAATCACTTCCTCTCTTCCCAAATACCCTCACAAAATCTCTCACTAAAACTCTTGCAAAACCTTTCTCAAAATCTCTCACAAAACTCAAAAGAATAGAGAAATTCTCAAAAAATATGTTCAACAAAATGTAGATATGTGTCCCTTTGAGGTAAATAACACCTCTATTTATACACAAAAATCAGCATCTAAAGGCTAGAAACAAGGTAATAGATTTGACACTTCTCAACTCATTTGGTTCGACTCAACAAAGTAATTAAAAGGTGGAAAATTACAAACTTAAGTCTCAAAAATACTGCACAACAAATCACTTCTTCCATGGAGAATAAAAGTATAATTCAAATATGCAAGGTAAATAATCACACAGGTCATCTCTCTCTGATGCAGGAGCATCCATGGCAAATTAGCAATCTTGTATCAAGCAGAATTTTCAAATTTTGTTGAGCAATTTTGCAATTTTGTGGTGGGTAAATTTTCATTTGGAATTAAAGTTGAAGATGGTAAATTATATATATTTGAATAATTAAACTTGAAAAATTAGTTTCCCTTTGCACATTGTCAAGTTGACTTGTGAGAGAAAAAAGCAACAAAAAAGCAATTTAAAATATTTTATTGCAAAACATTTGAAAATAATTATGAGGTTTTGGGATTAATTTATGGATCTTTAAAAACACTCAAAAACATGATTCCTAAATAATAGGGACTATGAAAGTGGGCACCCGAGCTTGCTTTTTATGTTTTACTTTTTTAGGAGTCAAAAAGAGAAGAATCTAAAACTATTTTTTTTTCCTATCTTTAGAGGGCTGTTGGGAATGGATTTTAAATGGGTTTTAATTGATTTTTGAGGAATTTAATGTGCAGCAACAAAGGGGGTCATGCCATATTGAAAAGGCTCAAGTAAAACATGCAAAATTAATTTCAAGATAGGGAGGGTAAAACAGAAAAGAACCCATTTTCAGGAAGGAAAGTTTGAAAAGATTTTCGAAGGGGAAGAGAAGAGGTGTAGCATTTATTTGGAGAATAATATTGGGGTGTTTGTTGCAGGTTGGGACTGATTTACAAAAGTCCATTAAGGCTTCAAAACTACAGGTTGAAGCTACATGAGTTGCAGGTGGAATGGAGGTGCTGGAAGGTGAAATAATTTGCAAAAGATTGCATAGATGAAATAGTTTATTTTTTAAAATATTATTCCATTGCATATCAGATGTTGGTATGGGTTTATTTTGTTGTTCATCAGTCCAGTGATGCCTGGAAATTCTTGTAATCAGACTTCTTTAATAGAGAAATTCGATGTTTTCCTATGCAAGCAATTTTCTAAATTTTAAATTGCAAGTTTAATTTTCTGTTGGAGATTTTGTTGAGAGGCTTTTAGAGAGGGTTTTGAGAGTATTAAATCCTCTCTACATTAGTGGTATCAGATCAGCAAGATCTTGAGTGTGTAACAGACTGCCAAAGAGAGGCAGTTGCACTAGGACTGTGTTGTGGGTGTTGAAAAAAATGGATTAGAGAGGAGCCCATCATGGTAGAGGCAGAGGAAGAGGAAGAGTGAAAATTTTTGTCTATGACAATGATTTTAGAGCTTTGAGAATACAAGTAGACACACTTCAAGAAGAGATAAGAAGAGGGTTTGCACAAAGAAGGGAACCTAATAGTGATGAAGAAGAAGCTTTAGAGAATGCTAGCTTGAACACTGAACAAAGAGAGGAAATTACAGCAATTGCAAATGACCCATTGTTGAGGGCTTTGAAAAAAATGGGAAAGATACCAAAAATTGATGTTCCTACCTTAAATGGAAGCTTGAATCCAGAGGAACTCATAGACTAGATAAATGAAATGGAGGAGTATTTTGAGTTTGAAGAAATTGGAGACCTAGATAGAGTGAGATTTGCTAAGACAAGATTGAAGGGTCATGCTTCAATTTTGTGGAGAGAAATTCAATTGGAAAGAGGAAGAAAAGGAAAAGAGAAAATTACAAGATGGGATAAAATGGTAGAGAAAATGAAAAGGAAATTCATTCCAATAGACTATGAGCTGGAATTGCTTAGAAAGATGGAAAGCTTGAAGCAAGGAAGCAAGACAGTAAAGGAGTACACAGAAGAGTTTCATAGAATACTCATTAGAATTGGACATTCTGAGGTAACTAAGGAGAAGGTTGCAAAATACCTTAATGGTTTTAGGTCAATTATACAAGAGGATATGACATTCGTGTGAGTTGTGACTATGGAAGATGCTTACCAGATTGCCTTGAAGATTGAAGAAAGAATGAACAAGAGATTTGAAAACAAACAAAGAGGAAAAATTCATGAAGGTAAGGTTGAGAGAAGAGCATATGAAGAAGATGATGATCAGAAAAATCAGAAAAATGAAGGCCAAGGCAGCAACAAACAACATAGGAATGAAGAATTTTATGGGTCAAGAGATCAAAATCATAGAGGTAGAGGAAGATCAGGTAGAGGTTTTGGAAGATAAACCTTTCAAGGAACTTGTTTTAAGTGTGGAGAAGAAGGTTATAGAGTATATGACTTCCCTCATGAAGAGGAAAGACCAAGAAGAAGGACTAAAAATCAGAATAGGGCAACAAATGTGAATAGAGAAGATGTAGGATCATCACATTCCGAAGAAGTAGAAGATGGTGAAACTTTAATGGCTAGGAGAACACTATTAAATGAAGATGATAAATCCATTCAAAGGAGAAGTTTATTTAGGACAAGATGCAAGTGTGAAGGAAAGGTATGTAATGTCATTATTGATAGTGGAAGCATAGACAATCTTGTGTCTGATGAAATAGTAAGAAAATTGCAGCTAGAAAGGAAGAAGCACCTGAATCCATATCGGATAGCATGGGTACAAGATGACAAAAATATTTTGATTAGTGAACAATGTGAGGTAAAATTTAAGATAGGAGACTATTATGATGAATTTTTGTGTGATATTCTCCCAATCGATGCTTGTCATATTCTTCTAGGAAGACCTTGGCAATTTGACAGGAAGGTAATGCACGATGGTTATGCCAACACATACACATTGATGAAGGATGGAGTGAAACACAAATTGAAGCCATTGAAAGAAGAAATGGGAAAATTTTGCAGCAATGAAAGGTCATGTTTGGTTGGTGAAATCATACCTTTAGATGGTATGAAGCATGACTATGTTGGCTTTGTTAATACTAACCATGAAGAATATGAGAAAGGTGACTTGTTGACTTAGATTCAAGAAGAGATCTCATGTGGAATGAATGTAGCAGCAGAGGGTAAGGTAAAATATGATTTTATTTTTTACTTTTATTAGAAAGAGAGTTAAGGAGTAGATAAGTTTGTTGTAGCAGAATTTGCTTTTGATAAAAATTGAATTGGAAGATTTGAACGTGAAGTTTAATGAAGAGTTTTCTGAAGAATACTTGTTTGATAATAATGGATGTGAAAATTATTTTATTAGTGGTCATGATTCCTTGTCATATAATGAGTAAATTAAGTCTTTTGATGATAGTACTAACATTGTTTTGAGTAAAGGAAAACAAGTTGCAGCAGTATCATGCCTTTCAAAAGGCATTGAAACAATGGAATTTGGTGGAACAGTAAATGAGGCACACAAATACATTTATTTTGATGAAGGAGAAGGTATAATTTTAATTTTTAGTTCTGATTTTGATGAATTATATTGGTGTGACAATAGATTTGATGCTTTGAATTACATGATGGGTAGTAGAAGAAGGATGAAGCATGGTAATGTTGTAAGTTTGTAGAAAGTAGTGCATAGAAATATTTCATTGGACAAGGCAATGAGGTGGATCCAAGATAGAAATAAGGTCTACAAATGTTTCTAAATGAAAATCATGAAACATTTCTTTCTACCATGGGTGTCTGATGCAGGAGCATCCATGGAAAATTGGCAATCTTGTATCAAGTAGAATTTTCAATTTTTGTTGAACAATTTTGCAATTTTGTCGTGAGTAAATTTTGGTTTAGAATTCAAGTTGAAGGTGGTAAATGATATATATTTGAATAATTAAAATTGACAAATTAATTTCCCTTTGCACATTGTCAAGTTGACTTGTGGGAGAAAAAAGTAATGAAAAAACAATTTTAAAACATTTTATTGCAAAATATTTGAAAATAATTATGAGATTTTGGGATTAATTTATGGAGCTTTAAAAAAAAATCAAAAACATGACTCCTAAATAATAGGGACTATGAAAGTGGGCACCCAGGCCTGCTTTTTGTGTTTTGGTTTTTGAGGAGTCAAAAATATAAGAATCTAAAACTAATTTTTTTCCTGTCTTTAGAGGGCTGTTGGGAATTATATTAAATGGGTTTTAATTAATTTTTGAGGAATTTAATGTGTAGCAATAGAAGGGGGTTATTCCATATTGAAGAGGCTCACGTAAAGCATGCAAAATTAATTTCAAGACGGGGAGGACCCATTTTCAGGAAGGAAAGTTTGAAGAGATTTTTGAAGGAGAAGAGAAGAGGCGTAGCATTTATTTAGAGAATAATATTGGGGTTTTTGTTGCAGGTTGGGACTGATTTATAACATTCCATTAAGGCTTCAAAACTACAGGTTGAAGCTACATGAGTTGCAGGTTGAATGGAGGTGTTGGAAGGTGAAATAATTTGCAAAAGATTGTATAGATGAAATAGTTTAATTTTTAAAATATTATTCCATTGCATATCAAATGTTGGTATGGGTTTATTTTTTTATTCATCAGTCCATTGATGACTGAAAACTCATGTAATTAGACTTCTTTAATAGAGAAATTCGACGTTTTCCTGTGCAAGCAATTTTCTAAATTTTAAATTGCAAGTTTAATTTTTTGTTGGAGAATTTGTTGAGAGGTTTTCAGAGAGGGTTTTGAGAATATTAAATCCTCTCTACATTACTCTCTATGCAAAATTCTAATTGAATTATTCTCCCATTTAAATTTGGCCTCCATCACTGGACAGAGCTCTCAAAACAGACTTGTAAAGGTATGCAGTTATTCATAATTTGGTGCCACATAAACTTCTTATGTGGTATTTGGTGTTTCAGATAAAAGAATAATTCAAATCTTTTAAATTCATTTTATATTTCCTTCAATACTTTTGACTATGTCTTATAACCATTTTCACGTGCCTCACATAGTGTTGTGTACATTTTGCAAAGCATAGTAATACTTATGAAATGTTTACAGTGACATCTTTGTGTGCTACTCCTTATTGCTACGTTTTACATTGTTTAAGATATGTGCACTATATTATATCATTTATAGTATGCGCTTTGCATTAAAACATCAACACTTAATATATATAAACAACACTTACTCAAACATTATATTATATATATATATATTAACTTATATGATTATAAAGAATGTCATATATATATATATACTTGTATGGACATTTTCATCACACCAATACATACATGTATATCTATCGTATACATATATATAACATTACCTCAAAATAATTAAACATATACTATTGCAATAACATCAAATGGCATATATATGCTATATATACATATATATACATGTCACTTTGTCCATTTGATGTTCCCATGCATATGGGTAATCTGTCCATAAGAATGCATTGATACATCTATCTACGTATACTTACGTATGTCTTTACTCATGTGTATGAGTTCACCGTAGATATGCATATATGTATGTATATATACAATATCTCATTGATAATACTCATAAAGAAGTACTCAAAGATACAAATAACTCAAACACTCAAATCAAGAATGTTTTCACAATCAAACCAAAACCTCTCCTAGTTCACAAACAACCAAACCAAGGTATCTTACCTTTTTCCCATAACTACTGACTTGACTTGACCAATCTAAAAGTGAGTGTGTGAAAGCTTAGTTAGGCTTATTAAGGGTTACCAAACCAAAACTCTTCTCCTCAGTGATACTTCCCCTCCCTTCTAGAGGCATGAACCTGTACCTACAACCAACTTGGCACATTTGCAATGGTAGTCAGTTGATCACAAAATAATCATTTGCATTATATACTTCTATAGTCAAAATTAATCTACATATATAACATCAATTTGAATCAACCATTTTTTCATTATATTTCCAACGATTCATACAAACAAAGTACAATCACATTTATTTCCATCAAAGTTACAAACACACTAATATTTACAATTATTTCATCTAGCTTGGTAAAAGTAACTAGGTAATTACACAACAGGATGTAACAAGTGTGGGGTGGTATTGAGTAGGTGAGATGAATAGTGTTTAGTGAGTAGGTAAACCTTTTCAAAATTATTTGAATATATGACATCCATGTGGAAGTAGGGTTGATTAAATTATGAACGAAATGTAAAGGAAAATTTGTACACACATAAGGATACAATGATGCAAAGGAAACATATAGATAAAAGTGTAAGGAACCATGTAAAAACTAACATTTAATACTACTGTAGGAAGACATCAATCCACTACAAAAGCACATGCAACCAACACATCACCTAGGCTAGAGTGAGAGAAACCAAGAACCACAATTGACAATATGCCTTCACAAGAGTACCACCAAATAAAAAATAATTTGTGTGGGAAAATAAACTACTGCATTGTAAATGAACACTTTCAAGGGTACAATACTTCCACTACAAGAGATAGATGCCACCACCAGGTGAACAGAATAACTATTGAAACCACCTTGCACCTAATAAAAACTCCACCATAGAGGGGATAAGATTCACTATAACCATCATAAATAGCCCCTAATATTTAAAAAAAACACATTATAAAGAATGTTCACAAATATGTAATATACTTTGAATTTTAAGAAGACATGTATTGCAATTCCAACAGAAAACAGGACCAAGCCTACACCACTATTACCACAAATACAATTATGGCAAGGGAAAAAATGCTACAAAGAAAAATCATATACTCAATAATATGTTCATCCACCACAAGAAAAAGATGAAGCTCTGCATAAAGGAAAGTATAGAAAAAGGATGACAATAATGACATGCAATTTTAGAACATGTAATACCTTTGCCCTAAGAATTCCATCATGAGAAACACATGTGGTATCAACAATGAATAATAACAAGTGGTAGAGAATCACAATATAGAAATAATAGATAACACACATTAAGACAAGAGAATGTAACACATAGGAAAGAATAATGAGCAATAGATAACCCACTAAACAACAATGTAGATGAAGATAACATACTAATACAACTTTATGGTGAGAAAAAACACAAGAAAAAAAATTCTAACATACATCTAGACTAGTACAATGATAGTAAATTAGAAAAAACACCAAATATAGCCAAGCATTTAGATACAATTCAACATTACGGGTCTTGATCAATTAGAAAACCTCATCACTATGTTTCCTTTATCAATGACTACTCACATTATACTTCAAGTTTATTGTTTGAAATATAAATATGAAGTTCTTGGATTTTTTTTTTTTTTAAATTATGACTATCACCATCGGTTAGATACCAAAGTGTAGGTAAGAGGCATGATGGTAAGGACAAGTTTGGAACCCTAATAAGGCAAGGCAAAATAGTAGCATTTAGAGGAAAGGGACGATGAGATGAAGAACTCTAATAGCCAGATAAGATAATGGAATGAAGGCAAGGGATGGACATGAGGTATGCCTAGATGGATAAGTCCAACATTTTGATAGGAATAAAGGAAAAGTGGAGTTAGGAGGAAAGGCATGTTGGGGTGGGAAAGTATAATATCCAATGAGAACTAAGGAAATTTTTGACTTAGATGGGAAAACATGCTTGGATGAGGAAATTCAAAACTTTGACAATTGACAAACACTTAGAAGACTAGGCATTTCTACAAAATTAGAGACGTCGGGAACCTTATACATTTATACAGTGCAGAAGAAGAGGAAGAACACACAAAAAAATTAACCATAATAGATGTGGGAAGTAAAAAATGGGAAATTTGGTTCATAACATAGGTTATTACAAAAAGGGATCATGACAACTGTTAGAGTTATCTTGCATTAGCTAATAATTAATTAATCTTTAATTGATTATTAGTCTAATTTATTCTCACACACTTTAGCTAAACTTAGGAATGCTTTATTAGTTGAGTTAATATTAGATCATTGTGTCTCATCTCATGTGATGTTGACACTTGTCATGATCTGATCCCTTTCTTATTTAGGGCTTTGCTCTTATAAGCATTCAACCCTTATTGTAAATAACTCTTGGATTATTCACGAGAAATATCACGACTTTCATATCTTCTTGAAAGCTTCTTATGTAACTTTTCCTTGTTGTTGAATATAGCAATTCTTGTTTGCAGATCTCTTGCATGGAAGGTGTCTTTATTTGTTGTTTGATCATGTGGCTCGTGGTTTTGTGCTTATTTCACAATTCTAACATGGTATGAGAGTGTGGATTCAACGAACCCCTTCTCGATTTATGAGGTTTTCTTCTTCAACGATGGTTGCAGGCTTCAGATTTGAATCCCTTTTGCTTCTTTTGAAAATTTTGGAGGTGGGAATTTTTTGAAGCATTTTTGTGTGTAAAGGACCTCGTCATTGGATCCAGAGCTATCAAGAAAGTCAAATTTGGCTTTTGTTTCGCCTGAATTTTATTCCATTTGACAGATCTGTGAGGGAGGGTTTGAAGAAAGGTCTTTTTTGCTAGATCCAGGGGGTGCCTATTTTTTTAGAGCGTTTTGAGCCCAAACGGACCTCACCGTTGCGTCCGCAGCGGCCAAAAACCCTAAGATTAACTATGAAATCGTCGAAATCGGAGTAGTTGACATCTAAGGCAAAAAAAATTATCTACAGGTTTGTACAGCTTCACCTGCACACATTCTAAGGTATAAAAAAATCATCAAAAAAAAAAGAATCCTATACATAATTTTTTTTTCAAAAATCATAAAAAAATTGTTTGAAAAGCCTTTTTTAAGGCATGCAATTTTTAATTTAAAAAAAAAAGGGTTTTTATTTAATTGGGAGGTGGAATTTTAAGGAGGCACATTTAATAAAAGGTACCCGCATTACCTGCGCTTGTAGGTCCTGTGGGCCCCAATATACCAGCACTGGCGTTAGAAGTCGACCAATGACCTTTTCTCACCTGCCAGTGGTGACCATCACCAGCCGACAGCACCCTTCTCAGGCATGCGACGATCGTTTCACTGGCAGATTTTTCTCCTCCCTAGTAGCTCTTTTCCAGGCAGTGGCAGTTTTTTCCAACCAGCCTTTAATTTCTTCGATGACTTCCTTCCACTCCCCGGCAACCCATTTGCAAAGTCCGGTGATTAAAATCTTTGGAATATTCTATCCTTTTTGCCGGCAACCTGCAGTTTTTTCAGCGTTTGGAATTTTTACTGGGGGTCGGATCTTTTTTCCATCTGGAGGGAATATTCTTAGGAATATTTGTTGACATCATGCTAACGTCAGCCTTACGGCCTAGGGCTTGGCCCCCTTTGACCCCTTTGAGCCCTAAAAGGGTTTTTTTTTCTTTTCTTTTGGTCATATATGGGGCATACAATGTCATTTTTTGACAAACGAGACATCGTTGAAAAGCTAGTTTTTCCAACTTTCCAATGGTGTGGGTCTCATCACCTGTTTTTGCTGCTGGTACATTCTACATCCTGTTGAAGTTAGAGGAGTTGTTTTTAGTCCCGAGCTCATAACTTTTGACCAACTTCTTCATTTTTCACAATCTCAGGGGTGTTGGAACCGTATTTCAAAGCTCTTCAATTCCATCCATGCAATTTTTCTAGATTCTTCTCCAAGTATATTTTATTTAGATTTTTTTGTTTTCGCACTTTGGTGAATTACTTGGACGTTTTAGCTTCTAAGAACTTCATGTTTGTGTGGGCTGCTTCATTTTTTGTTGTTCTTCATGTATTTCCAGTCTTGTGTCTTTTTTTGACATTCTAAGCTTCCATTGCATGTATTTATGATTTTGTAAACACACTAAGTAAAAGTGCCTCTGTATTGCACATGTATTATGAGATCTTGCACATCACTTTGTGCCTTATTGTACTCCCACTATGATATAAAGTGTCATGGGGGTTGATGTTTTCCTTTGTTTTCCTTCATACCTTTCTCATGAATATGTGACTTTTGTTTTCACATCCTTTCTATCTGCTTGTACTTTCATGTCTGCACCTTCAGATGTTCTTGATTCCTCTTCATGCACTACTTTCAGGCATTCAGTTTTAGTGTACCTGTCATGTCTCTTCCTTTTCAAAATTATGGGGGGGTTTCTACTATTGGTGCTACTACTTCCTTGGCTTCATGTTGGAGTGAGCTATGTATACAGTATTTGTTCCTATTTACTAGGTGAATGCAACAGCTGGTTACCCATGCATTTCAGTGAGATTGAGCAGAGCACTTACCATATGGACACTCTTGCATTCCTATTTCTGGAGGTGACCTTCCATTTTCTTATGATCAGTTCTTCTAACTTTTGGTACCTTTTCCATCTGTATCTTCGAGTACTAGGTGTTTTCCTTTGTTTTCCATTTGATTCGAGTAGTGTCGTTGGGGGCACTCATATAGATTCTTGTCTTCTTGATCCTGATCATTAGATGTTTCAGCGGAGGTTATTCTTTCGACATTACAATAGTCATTCTTTGACAGTGTTTGCAACTTCTTCATGTTTCAGTGGTGTTCTCTTTGTTCCTATCTTTTGGGACAACCTTGCCTTGTTTGGAGGCTTCTTCAGCCTTTCACTTGGCTTTCATCTCTTTTTGGAGTAGAGTTTTTCCCATGAGGTTTTCTCTATTTCTCCACTTTATAGAGATCTTATGTTTGTACATGGGTACCTTTCTTGGCCTTATTTTCCAAGACCCATCTTGCATTCTTTTTAGGGTTTTTAGCTACTCCCTAAGTTCATCTTAAGGGGGGGTGTTAGAGTTATCTTGCATTAGCTAATAATTAATGAATCTTTAATTGGTTATTAGTCTAATTTATTCTCACACAATTTAGCTAAACTTAGGAATGCTTTATTAGTTGAGTTAATATTAGATCATTATGTCTCATCACATGTGATGTTGACACTTGTCATGATCTAATCCCTTTCTCATTTAGGGATTTTCTCTTATAAGCATTCAACCCTTATTGTAAATAACTCTCGGATTATTCATGGGAAATATCACAGTTTTCATATCTTCTTGAAAGCTTCTTCTATAACTTTTCCTTGTTGTTGAATATAGCAATTCTTGTTTGTAGATCTCTTGCGTGGAAGGTGTCTTTGTTTGTTGTTTGATCCCGTGGCTCATCGTTTTGTACTTGTTTCACAATTCTAACAACGACGTCACATTTAAAAAAGAATGGGCATATTGGAGATACAAACTATATTTCTATTTATGATAATCATGACATGTTGGATTTTTTTTTGTAATCTAGTTTTTCATGAACACACAAATCACATTTAGCTTCATCACCATAACATTAGAGAACATGTTCAACAATGTAATATTCAACTCTAGCGTTGTTTATCTTAGCAATATCATGGAATTTTTTTTACCAAGTCTCTTTTTGTATTGAAATTCAAAACTTTTTGAAACTCCATCACTCATTCTCTTGAGAAAATGATGTAATAAAGGAGTATATATGAATAAAATAATATTACATCATAATAATACTACTCCATAATAAAAAAAAATAACAACAAATACATATATTATTATTATTAAAATGTGTGTTTGTATTTGACTAACCATGGAATTGGTTAGTGGGTGGTTAAGGTTGATTAGAATGTAACCAACCATTCCTTATGTATATATATCTTCATTTCAGTAAAACATTGCCCATTGCCTCTTAATACTTTTATTAGCATCTTCATTTTTACTAAATGACTTTATCAAAAAAGTGTTAAAATAATGTGCATCATAAATCAAATCATTATGAATCAAAGAATCATCAACCTTGTCATGAGAAGATAAAAAACAAAAACTATGCTCCTTAGTAAATATATCATCAATAGACCAAGAGCCACAAGAAAGAGAAGGAGTGGAAGATAGAAGAGCATATAATTTAGACAAGAAGGACTAGCTTGCATGAGATGTTTAAAGGATACACTCACAAGATATACTTTCATTGGCTCTAGGAAAATTCACTGCCAACAATTCACGGCAGGAAAATTCACTGCCAACAATTCACGACAGGAAAATTCACCGTAGGAAAATTTACCATCATGACAAATTCACCTCAAGGAAAATTCACCACTAGCAATTCACCGCCGTGTAAAATTCATTGCATTAAAAGTTTGTGATTAATTTTGCATGGCGGTGAATTTTCCTTGAGGTGAATTTGTCATGGCGATGAATTTCCTGCGGTGAATTGTTGGTGGTGAATTTTCCGGCAGTGAATTGCTGGCGGTGAATTTTCCTGATGCCACTTTCATCACATGGTGGAAGATCTCTAGATGTATCATGTGAGGTAAGAGCTAATGTATTATCATTATTTGTGTATTAAGATTTAACTTCATAATGAGTCATCAAGGCAAATGAAATAAAATCCTCCAACATAGATGGAGAGGCATGCATAAGGTCCATAAAGCATTAAAATTTAGATAATGACTCAACAATCTTATGCATTACACAGGTAGGCTCATCTATTATGCAAAAGAAGACAATATCATCAAGGGAAAAAGGATCAGAGTCAATATTAGCATGAGAACTCCTTATAATCCATCATGTAGACCTATGAAAGGAAACCTAAAATAAAGAATCATAAGGAGCCATGATAAATGATCTAATGATGGAAAATTAAAGGGTGGATAGGTAGCAATCAAACATCATCAACAAGGCCCAAACCCTAATCAATATGAATACAATATTAATGAAGCACAAATAAAATATGGATTCAAAACCTAATCAAAATTTTAATAAAATATATATAGTAAAAAAATATTAGATTTGAAATCCTAATGTAGAATGAATAAACCCTAAGGATAAAACCCTAAGGTGTGTGGGAATATTGGATTCATCGTAAAATGTAATGAAAATAAACACTTTTACAACTTGTCTTAGAAAAATAATTAAAAAATAATAAAAGCTTAAGATTTTAGAGTTGGAACTAATTAAATATAGAAATCAATGTGATAATTAAATTACTAAAAATAAATGTACTTAGCTTTAGATCCGATGAAAGAATGCTTGTGATATGTGTTTCAAGCAAATTGATAATTAATTGGATTGGGAAATATAAATATTGATAAGTAGGAGGTATTTTTCCACAGCGTGTCAAATTATGATATTGCTATCAGGATTCAACCGTGTAGTTTCGAGTCAAACTCATTGACCCATGTTTCATGAGTAGTGGTTCAACAAGAACCCATCTCTCATGATATCGAATGGTCCACTTAGCACTCATTGCATCTAGGTGATGCTCACAGAGGTGAAGCACTGGTCCGTCCCGGGAGGTCACCCATCCCAGTGCTCCAGCTCAAGCTTAACCAGGGAGTTTTCTCCAAGGTTAAGCCCGCTTGATTTTTGCAAAACCTTCAGCAAGTGTTGTGCCTTATGAACCATTCATAATAGAGCCCCTTTAGCTTATCAATTGATAAGTAGGAGGTATTTTTCCACGTGTCAAATTATGATATTGCTATCAGGATTCAACCGTGTAGTTTCGAGTCAAACTCATTGACCCATGTTTCATGAGTAGTGGTTCAACAAGAACCCATCTCTCATGATATCGAATGGTCCACTTAGCACTCATTGCATCTAGGTGATGCTCACAGAGGTGAAGCAGTCCGCGGGAGGTCACCCATCCAGCTCCAGCTCAAGCTTAACCAGGGAGTTTTCTCCAAGGTTAAGCCCGCTTGAGTTGTTACCCCATTTGCAAAACCTTCAACAAGTGTTGTGCCTTATGAACCATTCATAATAGAATCTCCAACAAATTATGATATTTATGATTAAGTCAAACTCTACATGAGTAGTGGTTCATGAAGAGGTGATGCAAAAATACTCTTGTTGTGCCTTATGCAATGAGTGCTAAGTGGACGGTTGAATCCTGATAGCAATATCATAAATATAAATATGTCAAACAATAATATCAAGATAATGAAATTCATTGTCAATTGTTAAGTTTAAATCTACTTCTATTGAAGTGAACTTGGTGCTGCGTCACTGGATCGAATCCCGCCCCTTTGTAGACAACAAGCAAAAGAATCGGGAGACCGAAGCTCCAGTACTGCAGACAATTTCTCCATTAAAGTGAACAAGAGAGGAAAGGGAAAGTGCTACACGGATTGCACAGAATTTCCTTGCTCCGTGTCCATCAATTGATGCGATTGTTTTGCTTTGGTTGTAGTTGCAGGTTTACAGATTTGGCAAAGATAAGAAAGCTAGGGTTTTAACATAAGGCGAATCTTCCCATCTGGGGTTCTAGCGTGGGCCCCGCTGTCCGACTTCCCCTCTGTTGCGTAAGCTTCTGTCGATATTTTTTTTTTGTTTTTTCTATCGACATATTTACTGGGTTAAAAAGCTAATGGAAAACTTTAGCCCAAATTGATGTCGCTTTGATTTTACAGTTTTTGTTTTCTTTGAAATTAAAAAAGATTCAAGGATCCCCAACTAAGTTCAACTAGTCAATTTTCAATACATTCATAACATACATCAAATGACTTTATAAAAATGATTTTCATAATATTTTAGTATAATTATATTTTATTCCATTTTTTACTATTCTAATATAATTATTATTAAAGATTATATTTCAATTCATTTTTTACTATTCTAGTACAATTATTATTAAAGCATTCAACAATTATAATATTACAAAATATCTTGATTTTGGATCTAGTGGTCCTATTTTCATGTATAAGATAGCGGACCATGGTAAAAGATGTCTTCAATTCACAAATGTCAACCACAAAAGTTAAAAGATTGTCTAGGATAAAGAAGTACCTCACATGGCATTCTTTTGTGTTAACATGATTCAATACAAGAACCTCGTTTACTTGCAAATCATGGTCGATATCCGCTTTATGGTAATGCTAAACCATAATTATTATGGGAAGCAATATAACAAGGACAATGCTTATTAAATAAAATGTTGGAATCCTAAAAAAAGGTCAAATTAAAAGGTTCTTCCCCTATATATATTATTTTGTTTTATTTAATAAAATGTATATATATAAATAAAATTTAGTGTAAGTAAATAAATGTGGGTTGAGTTGATTTTATATTGATAATTTAAAATATTTAGATATAGAGAATGGAAGTAGAAAATAAATATATTTATTTCAATAATTTAAAGTGACATAAAGAATGAAGAAGATTTGGATCTAGTATATTGATTAGGAATAACACATATTAGATTGGTAATTGCTTAGGCATCAATTTTTTTGTTGACTCTTTGTAGGGATGAATTTTCCCATTAGAGATAGGCCAACAATCATGAATTTATTATGCCATTTGAACTTGTTCTTTGTGATCTATAGAGTGCTCCTCTTCACTTCACTTCACTTCACTTGACATGTTTTGGTTTCTTCTATGCTCCATGATGTCTATACAGACTGACAATAATGATAAACACCTTACTAGATTGTTGTACAACTAAGTTGCAAGGGAATTGTACCTTGATCAACTCCTTGGAATTGAACAATATTAAGAACATCACTCTCTAAGTCATGCAAATGCCTCTAAACTGATTGTACAGAGCTAAGTTCCTTTTAGAGCACCAATTGAATTGTGTAAATTAAACTATTTCCATAAATAATCAATATGATTATTTGAAGATTATAATGAATACATTATTTACTTTCAAATACAAAGACATAAAAAAATATCACACAAATTTGTGTTTAGTCAACCTTACAAAAGAAGGGTAAAGGTGAGAAGTCAATCAAATTTAAACTAAAAAGATAAATTATAACACAAATGTTTGAAAGCGAGGATGACCATGCAACCACAGATTAATCTCAAGATAAAAAAGGGACTAGAATGTAGTGGCAGTGTATGCCTAAGAATGAGCATGAGCATGAAAATAAGAGATAAATGGATGGAGTGAATGTATAGGAGTGTGTGAACATAGGAAAGAGGATAAGTGGTAGACATATAGAAATATGTATAAATAGTAGGTAGATAACATGGAATAGGGGACCTACTTACACAAAATTATGTCAATTGTCAATATATCAATATATCAAAACACTTTCCTCCAAATAAAAATAAAAATAAAACAAAATACATATAAAAAATGCATCTATAAAAAATTACCAAGAAATATCAAATCGTAAATTATTTTATTTAAAAAGATATATATTCTAATTTAAAACTATTACAAATTATTCTATTTTCTTTCAAAAATAAATATTTGCTCTAATTTTATTTTAAACATAATTACAACATAATGTAAAATATATTAATATAATAAAAATAACATAAAGTTACAACTTGCACTATTATATTTATTTATAAACTAAAAATTATGTATTTCTTTTTATCCTTTATCCTTATCCTAATTAAGTCAAGTCTTAAATTTTTTTATCTAGTATGACACTTACCAAAAAGATTTAACTCTTACATTATTAAAGTGAATCCAAAAGTATAAAGAATCACGAGATATTGGCTACTTTAGGGCCAAAGTAGGACTCTCACACACTTTGTCCTTGTCTAAGATGATTTGGACATATCTTAAAAAAAAATTATTATTTTTTAATAGAAATAAATAAGTATTTTTCTTTTTAAACAATGATTAATTTTAAATAATAATTATTAGTGAATAATATTAAATTTTATAATTATGATATTTTTTTATTGTTAATTATTATTTTAAAGTTAAATCAATGGTTTGTGAGGATAATTGAATAATATTATTTTAAAATTCATGATAACATATAGTAACATACAAATTATGTTCTATTAATTCTTTATAGTAGATTTTGATAATTTATTCTTCAACAACAATGATTCATCCTTATGGTCTGTTTAATGTTCATATCATAATTGGGTATTTCCATTTCTAATTAGATACCTTAAAATTATATTTTTGATGGATAATTATTTACTTAATGTATTCATCAATAGATAATCATTGAACAATATTTTTAATTTGGGAGAGCATAAAAACTATGTTCCACTAACCCTCACAACAATGATTCCCCCTTATGACCTCTCTAATGATTATGTCATAAATTATCTCCATCTCTAATTAAATTTTTTAAGCCTCAAATTTTGATGGATAATTATTTAATTAATCTTTATGTATTTATTAATACTTACTCATCCTAGCTATTAATGAATAAATAGTTATTCCATTAAAATTAGAGGCTTAAGATATCTAATGAGAGATGGAGACACTCCATATTTATGATATGATCATTAAAGAGATCATAAGGTCATATTCTTATTGTTAAAGAATAATTATTAAATTTATTTTAAAAGGTGAGTGGAGTATATTTTGTATATTATCATAAACAAGGGGAGAATAGTGTTCATTTATCCTCCCAAGTCATTTATTTCGCTTAAAGTTGATAAATAAAAATGGCTAACAATTATAATTATAAAATTTGATACCAATTGCTAGTAATAATTATTTGGACATAATCATTATTTGAAGGGAGAAAAATTATTTAGACTCGTTATCTTTGAAGGGTGACTTTCACCCTATTACCACTCTATTTTATTATTAGATACAATGATTTATTAATAAAAACCTTTTTATATCCCATAGCTATAGTACTATATTTAAATGCAATACTTAAAATTGTTACCATATCATAAGATCTTATAAGGCTAACATTTTATCTTATTTCATTTATGTACATAGGAATAAATATACTGTAAACCTTACACTATTTTGAGTGTTTTTTTTGGTATTGAGAAAATGTAAAGTACATAAAATAAAATGCAGTAATAAACTACAAAGAAGATTAACAAGTCATGGGGGTCAAGAAAACAACCACCAGTTATAGAAAATTACATAATAGCAGAAGACATAGTATCAAAATTACATAAACAACAATAAATACGTAGCAACAAACTAAAACAACAACATTACAATGTCCAATTAGAACAACAAAATCCAAACTCGAAGTGTGGATCAACAACATTTACAATGAATTGAAGCAACAAAATCAAAATTGAGACCTTAGAGCCTATGCGGTATGAGGACACTTTTTGCTTAACAACTTGTTCACTTGAAGCTTAATTTGTTGAATGTGGACCTTCAGCTTAGGATTCTTTTCAGACTCCACCTGCAGTTGCGAGAACAAAGAAGAAAAGACAATAAATAGTATCAGAGTAAAGCTTTAAAACTGTAGTTTCCTAGTGATTGCTATGAATGTTAAAGATTTATTTACATCTGATTCTCCATAAATGCAACAAGATAATATATCTAACACTAGAAACAATAGCATTATCATGGAGCCCTATCCCAAGAAGAGCCTCTTTCCATCTTAATTTATGATAAAAAAATAGCAGGAAAGTCACTAAACATAAAGTTCCATTACTTTTTAATGAACTAGCAACCCCAGAAAGTGTGCCATATATCTTCATTTTTTGAAAAAATAGTGTTGAATGAATAAGACAATTGAAAGGGGGGTGAATTAGTTGTATCTTATTAAAACATCAAAACCCTCACTAACATTCAAATCCACATGCATTCATTAAACCCTTAATCTATTATGAAGATTTAACATGAAAAGTAAATAACAAAAACTAAAACAACTTTAACACCATGCACAAGAGAACACTAGATTTACGTGGAAAACCCAAGGAGGGAAAAACCATGGTGAGGATTAGTTCACAATATAATTAATTACAAAACTAGTTACTAGGGCTTACTACTAGAATAGGACACACTATCCAGAAAGTCTCATAGCCAATTCTCACTACCAAAATAGAAATAGGAGATAGAGAAGAAATGTTACACAAAGAACATATTCTCAATACAATTGGAAAATCCACCACAATAGCTCCAACAGCTTCACAGTCTATTTGAATGACTGAAGACACCTTCTACTCACTACATCTAGTAGTCCAACACTTGAAATATCACATTTCTCTGCTTGGTTTCACACTTTATAACTGTACAATTCACATCATTCGCATCACACACTTCACAATTTAATCTATCTTTACCTCCTTCAACAATTCAACTCATACTTATAATGTCCTCAATATTGAAACCCTCTCTAAGGTCAACAATGCACCTCAAATGTGCAAATTCAAAATAGGTCAATGCCAAAACACTTCCATGGCAAATAGAAGTGAATGTGAACCACATAAAAACTTGACTGGGACCCAAATCAACAACACCACTTAATCACACACTACCACAAACAATATTTATCATTCATATGTAGTGTAAACACTAGGTTGGTCATTACCTGTGCAAACACCATTAAATTTTTAATTACATATTTTCTCAAACCCAAAGATGACTTGTGAACCTCACTCCATGCTTGAACATGATCTAGAATATTCCTCAAACATCTTGAACTCCAACAAAATACTTCGCAAAAACTTCCACCTGAAGAATGTACAAACTTAGTACACTTAGATAGCTATAGCATACAATGTTACTTGAAAAACTATATTCCAAAGAACCAAACCTCAAATCCTCTTGACTAAGGTAAACTACCAACACCATCAACACACCTTCAAAATTGCAAGACCTGAAGCATAACTACGGAGAAACATAGAGTAAAAACATTTCTCCCAGACCCCTCTGCAATGCATAGTCACACACTAATGAACACAACTTCTACTATACAACGATCTAGTGTACCATCTCTTGAATATAACATCTCCAAACACCTCTCATCAACATATCCAAATAAAATAGGAAGATCTTCAACCTAGAAGAAATGTGGAGCAAAACTAGAACATCTCTTTGTAACCCAAAACAACAGTACAATGCTTTGTTTCCTCTTTTTATCAAATTTTCTCAAAAGCACTTGGAAACCAAGCACCAAAGATACATCCAAAAAATATTTAGGGTAAGTGAACAAAGTTGAGTCCACAAAATGTGGAAGTTTTTTCCTTAGCTAAAAAAATGAAATCGACATTGCAAAAACGGGCTCCCAATTTTTATAAACGGGATCTCGATTATTAAAAATTGAGATCCCGTTTAGCTTCGAGATCCCAAGCCTAAATGCAAAATGGAATCTCAGTTTTTAAAAATTGGGATCCCATTTGTTGAATGGTCCTAAACTGATGGACAAGGAACGAGATCTTGATTAGTACGAAGCGAGATCCCGATAAATAAAAATTAGGATCCCGTTTTGTAAAAATCAGGATCCCATTTTATAATGGTATTTATTTAAAAAAAAAAAACAAATTGCATTTTTCCGCAGACGGGATCCCGAGTTCAGGTGACAATGACCTCCACAAACAGTTCCAGGTACCTGTGCACCCCCATTTTTTTTTGCATTTTTCATTTTTTATTGAAATTGTGAATATAATAACTAATTTTAGCATTTTTTTAAAATTATTTGACGTTTTAAGCATTTTATTTCATGTTATAGTAGAAATGAGTAATTGTAGAAATAGATCAAAAAATGCAATGAAACCTAAAGATTTATGAATAGAAATAAAAAAATGAACCTTGAATTGTGTTTTAGAAACAAAATTTAGCTTTTGAAACCTAAATTGTTTGATCAAACCAAAAAAAAATGAATTTGAAAATCTTAATTGAAACAAAACAAAAAAAAAAGAATTTGAAAACCCTAATTGAAATGAAACAAAAAAATTGCATTTCAAAACCCTAGAAATTGAAATGAAATAAAAAAATTGCATTTAGAAACCCTAATCAAGCTTTTTGAAACCCTGAATTCAAATCAAATGAAAAAAATGAATTTGAAAACCCTAGTTTGAAATGAAATGAAAAAATTGCATTAAAAACCCTAATTGCTTAGAAATTGAAACCTTGAATTGAATTGGAACAAAAAAATTTGCTAAAACCCTAAATTGAAATCGAACAAATCATTTTGATTTTGAAAACAAGGTAATTTTGAGCTCAAGAAAATTCATTTGCATTGCTTAAATGTTTTAAATTTCATTTGTATTGTATGGAGAAAACAATATGTTAAACTTTAGTTTCAATGTTAAATTATAATTAGATTAGAAAACAATATGTTAAAGAATAGTTACAATTCATAAATTTTATCAATGTTTGTTTGCAAATTTAGTTAGCAAATTCGTAAATCCAAGCACATACAATCAATTTCCAATTGGCACTAACTTGCAAGTCCAAATTATTCCAAGGGCCACCCAAACTTCACCCTAAGTTCGCTAAACCCTAAACCCTAAACTGTAAAATCTAAACCCTCAACACTAAAGCATTTAAATTTTGTCTTAGGACCTTAAAATGAAATTTGGTTTCCTTAAAAAACCCTCTGTTGTCACCATCTAGTAGAGCTTTTGTAATGTTTTCACTTATTTGAACACATAATATTAAACCTTTTGGTTTCTACAAGTTTATGAAGAGTGGATGATCACTCTCTATGACACTTAGACATGTTCAATAGGGATCTAAATCATTGGAGGAAAACTTTATTCTATTATATCCACAAGATAGGAGAGCACGAGTGAGTGATATGGGTAACTTCTTTCAGTGGAGATACCTAAAATTATGTAGGTTCAATATCAATAATGGGTCTATTTGGTAGATTTATGAAAACTATTATGAATATCTATAATACCATAAAAGTATAATTATAGCAATTCCAATTGGAAACACTTGGGTATATATCATATGAAATTTAAATAGTAAGGTGTCTATTATATAGGAGAGTTGATAATACATGGAAAGAGGTTTTTATGGGAATATATGTACTAAGAAACACATACCATGACCTCTATAGGATTTTTAAGATGTGATCCTAGATAATAATCTACCCATCCTCAAGCATAATGGGTTCTTTAGCAATTAAGGGAGATGATAACCATAAAATACCTATATTTTGATACTAAATAGATTTATGTGGAAGGATAGAAATGCATCAATAAGGAGACCAAGATGGAACCATTTAACACCTAAGGTACCTATTACGTGGGAAAGGGAGGAGGTACATGATGATAGGTTGGAGGAACTAGGCTATTATTACAATAGAGAGAGGAGAAGGATTCATATTATGCTTCTATAAATAAGAGGTCAATTTAGAAGATTAAAAGAATTCTAATAACAAAGGAAATAATTCTATAGAGGGAGTGAGTCGGATTGTTGAAAATATACAAGGAGAGACCTATGAAGGTGCCAACACCTACATAGAGTCCTACACAAAATACACCAATCTAGGTACTTCCTAGAAGGATCAAGATCCATGTGAGTAGCCTCTTTTTATTTTTGCATCTTCTACATATGTATATGTAGTCCTTTATTATGTGATTAAAATTATGTATGATATAATTTATTAATAAGTGATTACAAGTATAATTATTAAAATATTTTATATTTATTTTGATATCCCCTAATTTAGGAGAAAATTTTTACTTGTTTTGATACATGTATATTATTTTTGTGATATGTATAGATTGATTCATTTTTAACATGAGGTCACGCTATGACTAAATTTGGACCTCACTAGAAATCTAGATCCCCTTAAGCCATCCTATCACTCTAAATCGTAAATCAATTTCTTAAGGGGTCCCAATATGACATTTCTTAAGGGGATCAAATAAGTTCTCAAAATTTGGTGAAGTTGCCCAAGGCAACCAAATTTAACAATAATAAGATCGTGCAATATTATAATATGAATGAGATTTCATGATCTAGGTTGGTCAATTGAAACAAGAGCTATCTCAATCAACTGTTCCACAAGAAAATGTTCTTCACTAACTTGCAAGTTCATTATATTCGAAGGGGCACCAAAACTTCACCCTAAGTTCTGTAAACCCTAAACCTTGAACTCTAAAATCTAAACCCTAAACACTAAAGTATTCATTTTTTCCTAGGACCTTAAAATGAAATTTGGTTGCCTTAGGAAACTCCACCAAATTTAATTCCCTTAAGCCATGTAATTTTGTCATAGGACCTTACTACATAGATCCCCTTAAGCTATCCTATTACCCTAAACTCTAAACCCTAAACCCTAAAGCCATCATTTTTTCTTAGGCTCTTAATGAAATTTGGTTGCCTTGGGAAACTTCACCAAATTTTATTCACTTGAGCCATGCCATCTTCTCCTAGGACCTCACTAGACATAGATCCCCTTAAGCCATCCTGTCACCCTAAACCGTAAATCGATTTCTTAAGGGGTCCTAATATGACATTTCTTAAGGGGATCAAATAATTTCTTCACCAAATTTTATTCACTTAAAAGCCATATCATTTTTTACTAGGACCTTACTACATAGATCCCCTTAAGCCACCGTATTACCCTAAAACCTAAATCCTAAACTCTAAATCGTAAACCCTATAGCATTCATAAATTGTCCTATATTAATAGTTAATTATATTTTCATTCAAGTAACATGCCTTAGACATAAATGAGGTTACATATTTTATCATTTGTATTCAATTAAAGGCCATTTATATTGAATGGTTTAAAGGTATTTCCTAAACATGTATCTTACATTTTGAAATTACAAATCTAATGCAGGTTCACTCATATCTTAAAGATCACATGGATCGATTCAATAATATTCACAATCCATCTCCACCACCTTCACTTCCACCTCCACCCACTCCACCTTGTAACCCCCCACCTCCACCACCTGAAATCGATGATGCTTGTTTGCAAGCACGAATCAATGCCAATGTTAGAACCATCCAAGATCAAATCAACATTATTCAAAATGAAGAATGTGTCGCACCACTTGTGAGGATGTTTGCATCTAGGATGCAAACCCTTGTTGATGTTGTTAGGGCTATGGATGGGATCTTAGATGAGCATCGACAATGGCTAGAGGAGAGGAGAACTTCCAATTCTGAAAAGAAAAACATAAAGAAATGAAGAGATGCAGTAGAGAGCCACAATAGTTTCTAAATTAAGACAATGATCTTAAATCATTATGAATTTATGAATTTGGTGAACGATGGATATTTTGTGTGATGAATTTATAAATTTGGTTGGATGGATATTTTTAGTGACGTGAATTTATGATTTTGGTTCTAGATGGATATTTTTAGTGACATGAATTTATGAATTTGGTGGAATTTATGAACTTATAATGAACAATATATAATAGTATATAGTTTATGACTATCTACTAGATCATGATTTCTACTGTTGGAAAATTGTAATATATATATGTGTGTGTGTGTTAGACATAAAATGAGCTTTTTGTGAATGTTTCAAGTTTATTGTTTAGTATGTACACATGTATTAAAAATTTGCATATAGTTCTTAAATTTTGAAATTTGTATGTATGTACATAGTTTAGTTTAATGATGTATGCATGCAAATTATACATCATATATTTTTTATTTTAAATGTATGTACATGTTAAATTTTAAATTTTTTATGCACATGCTCAAGTTCAATCAATGTAAATATGTGCATTTCAATTAAATATATGATCTTAATATATGTATGCACATCCTATTTAAAAAAAATTGCATGTGCAAGTGTCAAATTTAACCATTTCTTGTATTTTTTAAGTTTGTATGTTAATTTTGTATAATTTAATGCAGGTGCACATTTATATCTCATATCATGGATGCTTTTAACATTGACGATATCATCAATCCACCACCTCAGCCGCAGCCACATCCGCCTCCCCCTCCCCCTCCCCCTCCCCCTCCCCCTCCACCTAATATGCCACATCCAACACCTATCGCATCTGATGAGGCTCGCTTGCGAGCATGTATAAATGATCAGGTTGCATCCTTACAAAATCAAATCAATGTTATGCACAGTCAAGCATTGATTCCACCACATGTGAGATGTTTTTCATCTGCGATGCAAAACATTGTTTATGCCATTAGGACGATCGGTTCTGATCTAAATAGGCATTGACGAGACAAAGAACAAATGAGATAATTTTATGTTGACGGTCTCTCTTACAAAAAAATATTAGACCTTAAAATAATGAAAGCCCACCTAGCCCCCTACTTTCTTGACCCCGTTACTCAACAACCCATTCCACCCAACAAATCTAGAATATCCATGAGGTGGTGCATGCATCCACAGATGAGTGAACATTTTTGGGATTGATGGTATATGGTTTTTGATAGTCCCCCACATGCTAATTGGGAGTGCCCATTGTATTTTTTGAGAAAATTGTATGTAGAGTTTGTTGTGGTGAAAAATCCCAATTATTTTGATTTTAAATCATTTCAGGGTGTTGGTGGTAGCATGCCACAATAGAGGTTAGGGGCAAGGGTTGATCCCCAATGCCCCGTGCATGCACAACCCCTTGTTGTTGCTCCTAGTCCTCCCATTCTCGTACCTATACATCATTGATCTCTAGTCTCGACATTAGGTTCCCTTAGTACACTCGCAAGAGACCTTGATCAACATGCTTTTGTGATAGCGGGTGGGGAGCATAGAGACGATGATGATGGAGGAGTTTTTTATGGAGCTGGTTCGAGTACCACTCAAAGAGTGTCGAGGCTCATCCCCCATATATGTGCTAGTTGTCATCAAGTATGCTATGGACCTGATCAGGCCACACCTAGTTCATGTGGACATGGAGATTTTGGTGGTTCATCTAGTTGCATCAGTTCATTTGTAGAGTTTCTTACAGCAGACCATCACCCTGAGGACACTACGACACAGGTATAAATATGCATCTATGTACATTCATTTTATAAGAATTTTGATGGATGTATATATCAAAGAAAAGTTTTCAATACATTTTAACAATCAAATTGTTTGGTGTGCAAGTGACACTAATGATGGGGCAATCATTTGTTCCACTAGTACATACATCAACACTAGTCGTACTCGGCAACCCTTATGGGGTATTTTAATTTCAATTTTTAAAATTATATATGAAATCATAAATTTAACTTGAGTTTTAAATTTATAATTGAATCACATATATGTTTGAAATATTTATGTTGGTTTAGGCGAGTCAATCGGCTTCCACATTGATTCGTCCTGAGGGATTGTCGAGCACTACTCCACTATCGGGCATCATAGATCAGAGGCATGTACATTCATATTGTAAAATGTTTAAAGTTTACATTAGTATAGTTACAATTATGAATTTTGAATTCACTAGATATATGAAATGCATGCATGTACACTTGTAAATATTATAAGCGTTAAATGTCTGTGTATATATGTCTAGGTTGATACCACAATGAGAATAGGCATCGGGAAAACATTTGATGTTGCGGCTACTTGTGAGGCCTCTGATTTTCAGGTTGTTTAAAAAAAATTCTACACAAAATGTGCAAACTTGATATATATATATATATATATATATAAACCTAATTCAAGTATACATGCTTGATTTTGATCTTGTAGGACTTTGTTAGTGCAACTTTCAGCCCTAACCCAGACATAGTTACACCACTAGGAGGACATGCAGAGCAGGCTCCGATCAAATGGTAATTTAATTTTTTATTATATTTAAAGTCAATTATAAATTACATATTCTGAATATAACTTTAATTTTAAATTTTAAATTGAATATATACATAATATGAGATTTGTTACATATTATTTTTCTTTTATAGCATGAGACACACCTTGTAGTTGAGCATGTATAGATAGGTCCTAGAGAAGAGGGTATACAACCTCAGAATACGGTACAATTAAAATATGATAAATTATAAATTAAATTGAATTAAATCATTTTTAATTGTAGACTTGTACATCTAATTTCAACTTTCTTTGTTTTATGTAGATTGATTCAGAGAATTTAGAGGTTGCTTCAGGTGCACCAGAGCATCCAGACACAGATATGATGGTAATTTAATTTTATGATGAATTATAAATTAAATTTTCATTAAATCGTTTTTCATTGTCTTACATCTGATTTCATCTTTCTCTTGTACAAAGTGTTTCAAGTCATTTGCATATTCCGCATGGTGTGAAGAGGTCTCTTGACTATAGAGACAGTACATGACCTAGAAACATGATTTTATGGGTTATATTTGTTTATTTCATGGACTATATTTCTGGTTTCTCATGCACTCTGTTGGACTTTATATTTCATGGCTCAAGCACTTAGTTGGACTTTAGTTCATGGGTTTTACTCTGGACTTTATTTCATGTGCTTAATATATTGGTTTCATGCACTTAATATGTTACATAAATTATGGACTTTATTATTGTTTGAAATTTTAATTTACACATGTACATTTATGCATTTTATGTTCATAGTCAAGACATTAATATAGGACATTAATGTGAAATTTAGTGATCTCATACATCATATTAATATAGGACATTTTAATATTTATACTTTACAAATTTAGTGATCTCATACATGATATACATGATATGTACATTCAATAATTAGTGATAATTACTTAATGAACTTATTCAATTCACGTCAATCAATAATTAGTCAATAAATCATAATTTACAAACAAAAGCAATCTGTTTATATACCAGAAAGGATAAAATTTTAAGAAATAAATAATACCATAGAAGATTAGAGAATAAAATCATTAATAAATTCTATAAATAATAACATCTAACACTAATTTATAAGCTGCCAAAATAAATAATGACATCCAAAACTAATTTATAAGCTGTCAAAACAAATAATGGCATCCAATACTAATTTATAAGTTTTCAAAACAAATAATGGCATTGAATACTAATCTATAAGCAGTCAAAACAAATAATGACATCGAATACTAATCTATAAGCTATAAAAACAAATAATAGCATCCAACACTAATTATAGGTTGTCTTAAGGGGTTGTAATACGATGTCTTAAGAGGATCAAAGAAGAGTATAATTGAGTATAAATATTAAGTGATATTAATAAGTATTATAAGTTTTAAGGTGAGTCATCATAGCACAATGTCTTAAGGGGATGTCTCAAGGGGTCATAATACAATGTCTTAAGGGGATGTCTAAAGGGGTCATAATACAATGTCTTAAGGGGATGTCTTAAGTGGTCTTAAGGGGATGTCTAAAGGGGTCATAATATGTCTTAAGGGGATGTCTTAAGGGGTCTTAAGGGGATGTCTAAAGGGGTCATAATACAATGTCTTAAGGGGATTTCTTAAGGGGCCATAATACAACGTCTAAAGGGGATGTCTTAAGGGGTCATAATAGAATTTCTTAAGGGGATGTCTTAAGGGGTCTTAAGGGGATGTCTAAAGGGGTCGTAATACAATGTCTTAAGGGGATGTCTTAAGGGGTCATAATACAATGTCTAAAGGGGATGTCCTAAGGGGTCTTAAGGGGATGTCTTAAGGGGTCATAATAGAATTTCTTAAGGGGATGTCTTAAGGGGTCATAATACAACATCTTAAGGATATAATTGGTTTAACAATAATGTATGCATGATATTTAGTGATTATACAATTAGACATAAAGTTTAAAAGTAGGAAAACATGCACATTTAACAAACAAAATATATAGAATATCGATTTTGATACATAGAAGTACATAGAGTATGTTTAATTCTGTAAGTATGTATGTACATATATGCCATCTCAAAACAATGATTACAAAATTTGGATATGCATCTCAAGAACATCTCAAACTCATGCCTAGAATGTAGTAGGTCTTCACACCACCTGATATCAAAAAGGTACAAGCAATATCAATGAAATCATCAAAACATACATATTTTAATTTATATAAAACTATCTATATGTATTCAACTCAAGTACCTACATTTAAAAGTATTCCAGACATGTGTGTAGGTTGAATCTAGGCATCCTCTCCTTTTTGTTTCAAAGTATGAGATCAATGCAATGATGGCCTAACGATACAAAAAAGGACAATAAATCAATTTTAACTATTAATGTACAAGCAATATCAATATGTAATCAAAACATGTATTTAAATATAATTTAACTAATAATTACCTATTTTTATCAAGTATTCCATGTTGTCTAGGTTGAATCTACATGGACTAGATCCTTTTTGTGATTATGCCTTAAGGATCTATGAAAGGACAATTTAAATCAATCTCAACTAATAACACACTTGACCAATATCGAAACATGTATTTAATGCATTTAAAAGGACAAAATAAAACTAAAACTACATTTACCTGTATTTACTTATTCCATAGTACCATCTGCATCCTCTCTTTTTTGCAATGCATCTATGATTGCCTCATGCTCTTCCATAGAAATTGACCATAACACTTTTTTTGAAGGTCTTCCATGATACCACTCTAGTTTTATATTTGTTGCCACCACCAAATGTGAATAATGTATAATCTTTTTATGAGTTTCATAGTCTTCAAATGCAGGTAGACCATTCTTCCTTGTCAGGTATTTTCGTTTCCAAGTGCCAACAACCACCACCGATCCTATTGGAAAACATGAAAACCATCATCAAATAAGTTCTCAAATTTTTCTTAAGGGGATCAAAGAATTGTTCTAAAAAATTGCTTAATGGGATCAAAAACTTGTTATCAAAATTTACTTAAGGGGATGTCTTAAGGGGATCATCGTACCTGTTTGATAATGAAAGCCATCATCATCATCTTCTCAAGGTGCTATTAACTTATGTTTAGTTTTCACACAATGAGCCAACCAATATTTTTTTTTCTCTTCATTCCCCTTAGGTGCAACAACAACATACACATGTCCTACAAACAAAATTTGATTTAATAACTTGCGCATAGCCATATAAAATAACTTAATAAAGTGAAATAAAATGAAATAAATTCAATTAAAATTACCTTCTTGTAGAAGGTCTGAAACACGTTCATAATCTTTAGATGCAAACACTTGATCATTTTCTTCAATAGTTCTTTCGTATTGATCATGTGCTTGTGCAGGTGTCAACGATATTTTCTCTCACTGTTCAACCCATTTTGTATTTTCACATGCTTCCCAATCTCTTGAGATACAAAACTGGCAAAAACATGCAAGCTCCCTTGTCCAAATAGTCCATGTGCTTGTTGTTGCACTCCTAAATGAATGCCATTTAGTAGATCCACTGATTGTCTCACAATCAACTCTAGGTACAATGTTCTCTTCTTCAACCAACCAAAAGAATCGATGAATTGTAGAGTACTCACTCGAACCAAGTGCAGATAATCTTGTATTACACCAATCCACAATCCCACATGCATCTTTAAATTTTATTGAATCCTTGAATTTTAATTGTTCTCTAGCAAAAATTCTTTTGACACACACACCAACTCCATCATGTTCTCCTTTACCATGCCCAACTTCAAAAAAACTCCATATATGTTGGACATTAAGTTCCTTGTGAACCCTACTTAACCAGTAGAACATTCGAGCATTCTTGAACTGCCCCATACAATTATCTGACCATATGAGGTGTTCTTTCATCTAGATTCCTCTTTCTCTTAAATTTCTATAAAATATATTGAAACAGTATTGAACAAACTCGACGAGTGTAACCGATTGTCACTCAAATAAAAATTATACTCCCTCAAAAAAATTCTATCATCCTCGTGCTATCATCTGCATGTCTATAAACAATATGGACAAACATAGCTACTTGCACTAAATTATAATACTGTGATTGAATTTCCTCTTGCGAAGCGAGAGTATAATTCTCCACAAAATCAACCACTGAAAGTATAGTACCAATTGGAAATGTGTTTCTACATGCACGAAATTGGCCATCAAGCCATCGAACATGTTCAAAGTGCATGACATATTTTGGTACAATTTTATTCTTAAATTCACTCATGAATGCATGCACACTAACTTTTTCTATAACTAAATCACAACGCTTTCCTATTTTTCCATCTTTTAAAGAATAGTGAACATTCTTAAATCTTTTAACATCTACTAATTGTTGTCCAAAATCATTATCAACACTTTCATGCATAAAAATTGTTAAAAACTAAAGATTTCCATAGTTAATGCATTGTCTAGAAATACAAGAAATTAAATAAAACAATTTATCATTAGATCTTTCACAAAACAAACCTGAAATAAACTCTCTTATTGCTTCAAGTGGCATATCAATACCACACTCCTGTATAATCATGTTAGTATGCAAGGTACAACGTATATATTGAAAAACATCATAAAATAACGAAATTGAACATGCGTTTTACAACAACAAGATATTCATTGCTTATTAATTTTTACATACTAGGGTTTACATTTTTCAAAAGACCTTTGACTTATTTTAATATTACCAAGTAACACAAAATCACTACAAAATTTTCTATAAAATTTAGTTTGTGTTGTATCTAATAGGTGTTTTGGGTGAGGATGGAAAACTTTGAACCCCACCCTTAATTTTAAAACGCCTCTAGCATTAGATGAAACCCTAGTATTATCATGCTAATATTTTTCGATCAAAGATTTAACTTCAACATTCAATTTCATATCAAGACCTCGGTAGTCAACCACTGAAACTCCAACATTGGTTGATAGGATCATTTTCTATACTTACTCTTCTTTTTGCTGCTCTTAACAATGTTTTAGGATGTATTTTTTAAACTTCACTAATATTGCTTACCATTCTTTTATTCAAAGTTGCTTTATTAACTATAGCAGTTGCTAAAGCTCTTCTTGCTACGTTTTTATCTTTAGATTGACTATTTTTCTCAATAGATTGAATGGCACTAGCAACAATAGACATAACATATTTTAATGATTGATCTTTTCTTTTTGGTTTAACATAAAAGCCTAACCTTTTCATTAATTTCCTCATTTTTTGCATTCTCATCAATTGCATCATTAGTTGACATTGAAATGCAATTTTTTTACGATAAAAGAATTTGGTGTATATTCTATTCGCATGTGTTCTTATTTGCCTCAAGAAATTTGATCAGGAAGATTATTGAAAACACCACTTCCAATTTTTAAAAAAAGTATTTTCATTAAATTCAACATCACATTCTAGATTTTCATCTTCATCTTCATTTTCATTTACATTTTCAGCAACAAAATGGTTTTCATTTTCATTTTCATCAAAAAGTAGGTTTTGTTTTCATTTTCAACAAAAGGATCATTCTCATTTTCATTTGCAACAAAAGATTTTTCTTTTTTCGTTTTCAACAAATTCTATAAAAGTTTCATCTCTCTGAATATCATCAATGTCAACATCACTAAGTCCAACATCTTGTAAAACTTCTACATACAAATTTACCATTTCACTAACATGTGGATTTGAAGACGTACCTGGATTTGTGCATATTGAAACATTCTCCATAGCATTCAAAGATGGATTTGAAGACATAGTAGGACTTGTTTGTATAATCATATTCTTCTCCAAATTGACTCCTTGCAAATTAGCTTCATCTACAACCATGGTATCCTCAATGTTTTCATCTTCAATAGTTGTGGAATTGGATGCTCCACCATCATTCATTAATTTAATTCTCATTCTTCTTTGTCTCTCCTCTCTCTTTGCTTCAACTTCTTGAGGAGTCAATGTCTTCCTTCTCTTATTACAAGCTTTATCTCCCATGATTATAAAATTCTCAAGCACAAATGAATGTCAATAGTGAAATTCTTCAAAATATTCAATCCAAATTGGAAGTTGAAGACCTATTAAGACATAATTCTTCCTCTTGTGTTCCTCAAAACAAGTAGAAAACTAGCACAATTCCACTTTAAAAATTGTTTTCTTCATGCCTCCTTTGAAAAATTCAATCCATATTGAGAGTTGAAGACCTTTTGTTCCTCCAAACAAGTACAAAACTAACACAATTCCACTTCAAAAATGATGTACATGATGCCTCCTTTGAAAAAATCAATCAAAAATCAAGTTCACCACCTGTAAAGACAATAGCTCATGAAAAATAGCTCAATTTTACTGCTCTCGGCCATACATGTGAAGCTGCAAGACTTCATAGTAATTTTTGGTAGTAAATTTAAATAAAAGAAATGGGATCATGTTCCCCTGTATTAAATAATGGGACCATTGGAAGGGAAATGGGATCCCGATTATAAAATAGGATCTAGTTTTATAAAGCAGGATCCCGTTTTCAAAAATTTGAATTAATTTTAGCTTTGTGGTTGGGTTTTTGCCTTGGATTTTGGTTCGGGAAAAGCATTGGAAATCTAAACCTAGGCCTTCAACCTGGTTTGACCTGCAAGTTGAAGGTCCTAACAATGTCAGAGAAAAATAATGACTTTGGGCATATGGCTGACGACTTTTTTTGTAGATTTTTTTGATGAAATTAAAACCCATTTTAGATGAGACAATGTAGATTCCAAATATGTAATTTTTTTTACAATTGGATTATTTTTTCTATTTTTCAATTAATTTCTAATAAAACTTGTCCATAAACTTTAAATATTAAGGTTTTTTACTATTTTAATAACTTTTGATCAACATAACATTTTGATGAACGGATTGCACGAGAACAAAATTTAGACAATTCTTTTCAATTTTAAAAAAAATGATAAGTTTAGGTCATCTTATGCATGTTGTACACAATGATTTTTCAAAACAACAAATATGCCTAAAAAAAATTTATAAAAAAAAAATATATTCAATAAAAAATTACAAAAAAATATTGAGAACAAGCTTCAGTGAGTCACAAATCTTTTCAAAAAGGATTTACAAAAATACGATAATTTATGTCAAAATATGGATGTCGTACATGTGCATGATATGGTAAAAAAAAGTGACTTTTAAACAATGGTCTTTAGAAACGCCTATTGAAACTCAATTTGTACAATCTGGGTATTAAAATCAATTACATATTTGGAAACTAGACTCCGAGAACTACATTTTATTATTAGTGACTTTTTCAAAGATTTCATCTCTAAGTGCTTCAAATTTTAAGGTCAAATGTGTCAAATTCTGAAAATCAGGAAAAACACTTCCACTTTTTGACCAAAAAGTGGACTCAACTTCTTGCCAGCACCCTTCATCACTACTATATCCATAGATAGAAGCTTATCAAACCAACACTAAAGGTCAACACCAATAGCTTAACTAATGACAACATAATGCAACAAATCAAATCATAGACAACACCAATTGTTCATCTTCAACACCAATATCCTTCAATACATACAGTTGACACCAATGACAATACAAGATTTTTGACATCAATTAAAACACCAATATTCACATACTTAAAACAATCTCCCCCTTTATCATTGATGGCAACACATGATGTGAAAAACCATCAAAGACACAACAACTATGAACATACCTATTTCCTTTTCACTTTTGCTCTTTACTCACACTCCCCCTTATATGACTCTCTTCAACTAACTTTCTTTTCCACTTGTTTCTCTCTTTCCTTAGATCTTTTTCTCTCCCCTTGTATTTATGACTTTTTCACATGACTCTTCTCCCCCTTTGAAATCAATGGAAAAGGATAAAATGTTTTGCATTATTCTCCCCCTTTGACATTACACAACCCACTTACAACTGTTATGCAAAAACTTTCCTTTATTGCTTTGAATACTCCCCCTTAGGAGCACACACCAATCTACAACAATTTCCAATACCACTACCTACTCCCCCTAAGGGGTAGCCACCAACATCAGTCCAGAGTAAGGGATAAATCTTGAGATCCACTGGACGGATGCATGTCCTTATGCATCTAGTTCAAAGGGGGGCAAATAACCCCCAAATTCTTCTGGAGACACTCAAAAGTATCCCCAGGAAGAGCCTTAGTGAATATGTCAGCAATCTGATCCTTTGTAGGCACATATTCAAGCTTCACTTCATTCTCCACAACCTTCTCTATTAGAAAGTGATATCTGATTGAAATATTTTTTTTCCTTAAATGCATCACTGCATTCTTTGAAATGTTTATTACACTTGTATTGTCACAAAAGATAGAAATAGGATCATCACACACCACTTTGATATCCTTTATTATTTTCCTCATCCACAACACCAATGTGCACCAAGATGTCAATGTAATGTACTTAGCCTCTGCAATAGATAAAGAAACTAAATCTTATTTCTTACTTAGCTATGACACCAAACTATATCCAAGGAAGAATGCAACACCACTTGTAATTTTTCTATCATCCACACAACTAGCCCAATTTGCATCTATGTAAATACTCAATGTGAAATTAATATCCTTTGGATACCACTAACCATGATCCATAGTACATTTTAGGTATATGAATATCCTTTTTACTCCTGCAACATGTGACTCTCTAGGATCTTCTTGAAATCTAGCCACAAAGCAAACTACATAAATGATATTCGGTCTAGTAGCAATTAGATATAACAATCCACCAATCATAGATTTGTACTTGCTTTGATCAACCTTAGGGGATTCATCATTTTTTCTCAATTTACAACCAGTAACCATATGAGTACATACCGGTTTGAACTCTTCCATTCCAAACTTCTTTAACATCTCTTTGACATACTTTGACTATGAAATTAATATGCCTTTGTTTGTTTGATCGATTTGTAGCCCAAGAAAGAAATTCATCTCCCCAAATATAAACATCTCAAACTCTTTTTGCATCTCTTTTGCAAACTTCTTACACATAGGTTCATTGCCTTCAAAAATGATGTCATCAACATACACAACTACAATCAAGATTTGATCTTTTTCAACCTTAAAGTAAAGATTACTATATGAGGTACCTTTATTGAATTGTTGATGTACCAAATACTTATCCAACCTTGCATACCAAGCTCTAGGGGCTTGCTTCAATCCATACAATGCCTTCTTCAATTTGCAAACCATGTATACTTCTTCTTCCAACTCTTCACTCAAAAAAGAAGACTTCACATCCATTCGATAAACTTTAAAGTCCTTATGTGTTGTAAATGCCAAAACCATCCTGATTGCTTCCATTCTAGCCACTAGAGCAAATGTCTCCTCAAAGTCTATTCCTTCAACTTGTGAGTAGCCCTTACACACAAGCCTTGCCTTGTTTCTTACCACTTCTCCATTCTCATTCAATTTATTTTTGAGCACCCACTTAGATCCAATTATGTGTTTGTTTGCTAGTCTTGGGACAAGTTCCCAAGTTTGATTCTTCTCAATCTGCATAAGTTCTTCCATTTTTTTCATCCAATGTTCATATTTGCATGCCTCAATCACTGTTTTAGGTTCAAATTTAAAAAGTAAGCACAAATTTACCTCTTCTTCAACGATTTTCCTTCTTGTCAGTACACCTTTGCTTTTGTGTCCAATGATCTATTCTTCAAAATGATTTCTCTTCACATACTTAGGGGTTCTAGGGGTATTTTCTAAAGCTTCTTACTCTTCATCTTGTACTTGTTGTTCCTTAGCTTTTTCTTCTTCTTTATGTAGGCACTGAAATTTGGTCTAAGCTCGCGACTTCAATTTCTTCATAATTCATATTTTCATGGTCATGATTAAATAATGTTAATTATTTAATTACCTTCTAAAGTCCTTTCTCATCTATTAATTAAATAAATTTTAATTATTTAATTAATTCATTCTAACATTTATTCTTCTATTAATTAAATAAACTTAATTATTTAATTAATTCACAATATCTTTATTCTATCTTGATTAATTAAATAAACATTCTTTATTTAATTATGTCACTAACTAACTTTATCCTCCTTCTTGAATTAAATAAATTCTTATTTAATTTATCTTTATCATATTTTCAACTATAATTAAATAAATACTTTAATTATTTAATTATTCATTAATCTTTTTTTTTCAGTTAATTAAATAAATCTTATTTATTTAATTTAATCCCTAAATATCGAATGTTGAATTAAATAATCATTTAATTCATAAAAGTCTATTTTGAACATATTCCTCTATATTTAGATAATTGTCTAAGTTATCTAAGTATTCATTTCCACTTGACTTGAGATCTATTTAAATTAGCTAGTTATCTCCTGATTTAATGACTGATTGTCTTTCATGAATAAAATCTTTGTCATAACCAATCAGTTATCTAGTTTTAACTCTTATGCATGTACACATTTATTAATTAAATATCTTTATTTAATTAATTAATTTATGCGTGCATTCAAATAGATCGTTTTCTTCATTCTATCTTTATCCTTTTCATGTAAACATAATTCTTCTAATTTTCAAATACTTTCAACTAGAGATTAAATCATTATTTAATCTTGATCTCTATTCTTAGGTTTTATCACTCACATCAGTACTAACAGTTATCTCAATGCATGCCAGATCTTTTAATCTAAATCGTTCGTCTATCTTTCGATCTCGGCCTCTCATTCGAATGATCAATTTTCTATAAATTGACCTGGCTTTCATCATTTCAACTCCTCCCAAAATCTGATGACTTTTGGAGCACTTCTTAATCTTTGATATTTTTCTATAATCACATCTATCAAGGCTATACTTGCACACATATTGAAAATATGAGGGCAAGAATACCGTCATGGCGAAATGGAGAAGGACAATTGAGGTCATTCATGGAAGGATGTAGATACTAGGTGAGATCACTCTTTCTTTATGTTTATAGTTTCCTTTGTGCTTTGTTGTTTAGCTTTAGTTTATGATTTGATTTTGATTGCATTGTTATTCCTTTAATCCCACTTTTTTTTCATGATGTTACACTTTGCAAGAAGGTTCATCTGATTCATATCCATCTATAACCACTAGATTCTGCAAATCTTCATCAACTTTGACACTTGCATTCTCAAAAATATTTCTCAATCTTTTATTGTAGCACCGATAGGCTTTGATTTTAGTAGAGTATCCAAGGAAGATATCTTCATTAGACCTTGCATCAAACTTTCCTAAGTTTTCATCATCTTTTCTGATATAACATTTTCTTCCAAATATTCTAAAGTACTTGACAGTAGGGATCTTTCCATACCACAACTCATAGGGAGTCTTTTCACTATTTTCTTTTTCTTGAACTTTGTTAAGTATGTAAATAGCAGTATGAATTACTTCTCTCCAATAGACTCCTAGTAGGTTAGCTTCTTTCATCATAGTCCTTGCAGCTTCTTGAACAGTCTTGTTCTTCCTTTCAACCACTCCATTTTGTTGAGGAGTTCTAGGGGTAGAAAAGTGCCTCTTCATCCCATGATTCTCATAAAATATGTTAAATTCATTGGAGGTGAATTATCCACCTTTTCCAGACCTCAAACATTTGATCTTCAAATCCATTTCATTCTCAATCATAACTTTAAATGATTTGAATCTATCTAGGGCTTCAAATTTTTCTCTAAGAAAAGTAGTCCATGTTATTCTAGAGTAATCATCAATCAAAAGAATGAAATACCTATCACCTTGAAGAATTCTCACTCGTGTAGGACCATAAATGTCTTTATGCACCAATTCCAACAATCCGGTAGAAGATTATTCTTTACCCTTGAAAATTCTTGTTTTCTTTCCAATCTGACACTCCTTGTAGACATCATTGATAGGCTTTGTAGTCCTTGGTAGGTTTCTCACTGCTTGAACTGAACTAATTCTAACTAAGTTATTCAATATTAATGTGACACGTCCTCTTAGACCATAACCAACTTTCATTAATCTAAGGCATAAAACAATGAACATCAACACCCTTGATCTAATAAACATTTCCATATGTCCTTTTTCCAGCATCAATCATAGTTTCAGACCCTTTTTTGATCTCACATCCATCATCTTGAAACCTAAGATTATATCCTTTGCTACACATTTTTCCAAAACTCAAAAGGTTATGCCTTAAACCTTTGAAATAATAAACATCATCAGTATTATGCTTGCCATCAAAACTAATTGATCCTATTCCACAAATATTAGCACCTGAATCATCTCCAAATCTAACAAGTCCTCCATCATATTTTTTAAGTTTAAAAAACTTACTCTTGTCTCTAGTCATATGATTTGATTAGCCATTGCCAATGATCCAATATTTCTTATCTTGTCTAACATGAAAAGAAGATACCAAAGTACTTTCAAGCTTATCCTTTCTCTCTAGAGGGCATTCCTTCACACATCTTTTAGAGTTAGACAAAATAGATTCATCTTTTAAAGCCATGAACAAGAATTCATCATCATAAATATCTCCATAATCAGATTCATCATCAAAAAATACTTGCATCTTCTCTAACATAATAGCTTTTCTTGACTTTCTTACATTTGTTCTCATTTTTTTTGTCATTCACAATTTTGTTTGGACATCTTGAAGCATAGTGACCTATTTGTCTACAACTCAAACATTTGAAAGGTAATTTACCTTTATACTTACCAGTACCTCTTCTCATCCTTCTCATAAAGTTATCCTCCACATCATGTAGTTCTTCAGTATTCTCATCCTTCATGATCTAGTTCTTTAGTAGTCTCTATTTTTGTAGTCTTAAAAGTAGTCTCAACCTTTGCATCATTGTTAGTAACAAACTCTCTCATCTAAAATGCAATTAAAGAGCCATACAATTGATCTCTGGAGTATTGATCTAGATTTTGAGATTCCTCAATAACAACTTTATTGTTGTAAGCTTTAGTAAGGGTTCTAAGAATTTTCTTTACCACTTTAGGTTCTTTGACCTTTCCTCCAAGACATTTGATGGAGCTCACCACTTCATCTACCCTTTGCATGTAGCTTTTAATATTTTCATCTCCAGACATCCTCAAGTTCTCAAATGTGGTCTTCAAGTTCTGCATCTTAGCTTTTTTGACCATAATATCTCATTCATAAATACTTTCCAATTTATGCCAAATTTCTTTAGTAGTTTCATATCCATAACTTTCATTAATTCAAAATTTGAAAGACTACTCAAGAGGAAAAACCTTGCTTTACCATTTGTTTCATAAGTCTTGATCCCATCACTTGTGCTCGGTTTATTTGCAGGTATAGTATATTGAGTCTTTATTGATCACAAAACATCATATCCAAGGTAAACTAGATAGCCTTCCATATTTTTCTTTCAGAATGCATAATTTGTGCCATTAAACATAGAGATTTCCTTCTTTTTCTCTATCCTAGATCTACCTCAAGCGGTTAAGCTTTTTTTTTAAGGAACCTTGCTCTGATACCAACTGTTGAATGAAAAAGAAAATTGAGAGGGGGCTGAATCAGTTGTATCCTATTAAAACATCAAAACCCTCATTAACATTCGGATCCACATGCATTCATTAAACCCTTAATCTATTATGAAGATATTTAACATGAAAAGTAAATAACAAAAAATGAAACAACTTTAACACCATGCATAAGAGAACACTAGATTTACGTGGAAAACCCAAGGAGTGAAAAACCACAGTGAGGATTAGCTCACAATATAAGTAATTACAAAACTAGTTACAAGGGCTCACTGCTAGAATAAGACACACTGTCTAGAAAGGCTCACAACCAAGGCTCACTACTAGAATAGAAATAGAAGATAGAGAAGAAATTTTACACAGAGAACATAATCTCAATGCAATAGAAAATCCACCACAATAGCTCCAACACCTTCGCAGTCTATTTGAATGATTGCAGACACCTTCTACTCACTACATACAATAGTCCAACACTTGAAAGCTCACACTACTTTGCTCAATTCCACACTTTACAACTCTACAATTTGCATCATTCACATCACACACTTTGCGCTTTCATCTATCTTTACCTCCTTCAACAATTCAACTCATACTTGTACCGTCCTCAACCTTGAAACCTTCTCCAAGGTATGGCGATCTACCATACCATCTCTTGAATATAATATCTTTGAACACCTCTCATCAACATATCCAAATTGAATAGGTAGATCTTTAACCTAGAAGAAATGTGGAGCAAAACTAGAACATCTCTCTATAACCCAAAACAACACTACAACACTGTGTTTCCTTTGTTTATCATATTTTCTCAAAATCACTTGGAAACCAAGCACCAGAAACACATCCACAACATCTTCATCACTAATACATCCATAGATAGTGTAGAATTTTTTGTCTAGACCTACTCAAACATGGAAAAACAAGCAAACATTAGTCCTTAAACAAGTGTAAACAAGCATTCCCTATGAAATTCATTCTAACACAAGAACATGAAATCAAAGAAAAATATCAAGTAATCTACTAATGAAATCCTATTCTAATGCTCAAACCAGCATCCCATAGGGGAATTGGTGCTTCTTTGATGTGGAAAGAAGCCCTTTCCCAATTCCTTGATAAACTTGATGGTAGATGTGTGATTCTTGATGCAAAATTCCAATAACCTAGCTATGGGTGATGAATTATATTCTAACTTGGATGAAAGTTTGGATGAAATTGTGGATAATGAACTTGCATAAACTTGTGTATCATAACCTTGCATTAAAATCTAGATGATTTTGGATCCCAAATCAATAGAGAAGGACTCTATTTATAATGAAGAAGGAATGGAGATTGAAGAATGGGGAGAATGTGGGATTAAAAAGGGACCAATGGCATTGTGCCACTTGTCAACAAGCTAATGAAGGAGAGTGGAGCACATTTTGAATGATGTGCATGTTAAATGCATGTAGGTGAAATTTGAATTTCAAGAGGTGGCTTGTGTAAGGAGAGAAGCAAGAGGAATTAATGCCAAGTTGGCTCAAGGAGAGGACATGTAAGAGACTTCAATGCAAAGGTGGAGGACAAAAGTCTTTTGGGAGGGAAAAGTCAAGTGGGTGGAATATTCAGAAGAATATGCCATATTTTAATGAAAATAGGGTAATTAGTAAATCAAATAAATTGATTTACATGTGCAACTTGCAAAAGCTAGAGGAATGGAGGATTAGTGTTAGGAGTTAATTAATTTAGGATTAATTGACTTAGATTGTGACATTTAATTAAAATATTTTGAGTTTATTTAAATCAAATGAGAAGATATTGGAAAATTAGTATTTTAATTAAATAAGATTGATTTATTTAATTAGGGGAAGAACGTTAGGATTTAATTAAATAAATTTGATTTAATTAATTAAAGGAAGAACATTAGGATTTAATTAAATAAAATTGATTTATTTAACTAAATGAAGAATATGATGAAATAATCTGATAAAGTGTATTATCTGATTTTAGGAGGAATTAAATTAATTAAATATATATTATTCAATTAATTGATTAGTGTAGAAATGAATAAGGAGGAATCAGTGTTAGTCAATCATAATCAAGTGTATGATATCAATCAGGATATTTTGAGTGTCTACAAATAGAAGCTTATCAAAGCAACACTAGAGGTCAACACCAATAGCTTAACTGATGACAACATAATGCAACAAATCAAAGCATAGACAACATCAACTTTACATCTTCAACACCAATCTCTTTCAACACATACACTTGACACCAATGAGAACAATTTTTTTTGGCATCAATGACAACACTAATCTGCACATACTTGAAACAAAAAGGACATTTATTTGGATGTATCTTGATACACTCTAACCTACCCCCAAAGGGAAACTTATAGTGGAGTACTTTCCAAGCAAGTTATTGAGCATCTGAAGGAGATTTTGATTTCCAAATTTGACCAAAAAGTTTTTCCCAAAATTTTTCACTAAATTTACAATGCCACATAAGATTTAACTAAGGATTCAAAGGAAATACATGAAGCAACTGTAGATATAACTTTTTTAAAGGAAACCTTAGAAAAGGATAAGCTGCCAGCCATAGGCAATCTTTGGAAAATTGCAATGTGTAGGAGTAAATAGTTTCATAGACAATTCCAATGGAACCAAGGAACACACAAAAAATCAAGAATGGTCTAAATTTATTGCTCAAATTAAATTGTGTTTTGATGGTATGCCATGGTAGCCAACTTAAAATCGCAAACCATCAACAACCCAACAACAACAACATACCAAAAAGATAGGACTACACAAGTTGCACAAAGGTTTTGAAGGGACCTTGAACCCTTTACAACAAGGTTTTGACTAGGACCTTAAACCTAAGAAAAGAAAGGGACTAAAAACCCTAATATGAGGTGGGGTGATATCACAATACTGGTTTACAATTTTTGGCTAAACTTGAAACTAAACTGATTTTTTCTAACTAAATCTTCACTTTCGGGCACCTATAGCGGCTAAACCGTGAGGAATTTGAAGATGATGCAAACTAGTGATTTGTGACACTTTGTTTGTAGATTCTAAATATATTTTTTTCAAAATTTTTGGAATGAGATTGCACTTCTTTTTCCATCTCCTTCGAAAACTAGTTTTTATTAGTAAACACCATTTTTAAGGAGTGATGCTCATCGTATACAACATAAATTTTTATTCATGAAGGATAAAATTATATTTTTTTCAAATTTAGATTTGTAACTATGATATCTAGCGCTTTCATTTGGTTTCATAGTGTTTTATTGAATATTTTTTCCTTAATCAAGTTTTGAAGTCACTTGTCAATTACAATTCAAACATAGGCAGACCATATACAACATAATTTTTTTGTATGTATCAAAATTCTTTTTTTTGTTGTTGGATCACAGACTTTAATATCTAGTGCATTGATATTTTTCTAAATTTTATTTTGATAATCTGGTATTTTTCCACATGTGCAAACAAAGAGCTTGATTTTCGGTGAAAAACCTACATTCACAAGAAATAAAAAATAAATATAATAATCAAATTAAATTTATTTAAAATTATACTTTTTGGGAAGCTTATAATAAGGAATACATACAAAAAATAAATTTTAATGAATTCATTTGATCCCCCAAAAGATAAATCAAAAGTGGTTTTTTTTAGCATTTTGATGGGTGTAAAGGAGACTTCGTTATAGGTATGGTTCAAAACTAGCGGGGTTCTATCCAAGGGGTTTGATCTAAGGTGGTTTGATAAAACCCTCTTCAACTAGAATCCTTTAAATGGAAATTTCCAAGGCTTAAATCATTATATTTTCTAAAAATATGTGATTTCAACAAAAAACATGATCTCTGAGAAATTGTAAACTAGTATTGTGGGATCACTCGATGAGAACCACTTGAATCATCCAGGTAACCATTAGCCTATAATATCCAAACTACAACATAACAACAAACCACTAGAAGACATTAACATTCTCACTACATCCATCTGCCTTCACACAACACCATCCTGCCAAAATTGCCAACTCAACCTCCACCTCAATAGGAGAGAGCTCCCCTCTATGGAAGAGGATGAAATAAAAACCCCTACTGCCAAATTCGTCACTCTCCTGCCCACCCAAACTCCATTTCAATAGGAGCAAGCAACATAGAAGAGTTATTCCCATTAGATCAACAACAACCATCTCCACCTCAATAGGAGAGGGCCCATCTCAATAGGAGTAGTCTCCACCTCCATATGAGACATCAATTGAAGAATCCAAATGGAAGAAAAAAATCTGAAAGAAAGGGAAGATATAACATCCCAAGGCATGACAAGATGCTTGAGCATAAAAGCTACAAACCATCCTTGAAAGCGAAAACTACCTTGCAACAACCAACCCTTTAGCAAAAAGGGCTCCTAGAATTTCAAGAAAAACTTTGAATGCTTTTTATAATTGTTGGAGCAGCCTTTTCAAAGGAGGAAAAAAAATGATTTTTGAAAGTAGTGTTAAGTGTTTTATTTGGTAATTTTTGAGTTTGTCAAGAGGGAATTTTTTTTTGAAGAAGAGAAAGGTGTTGATTTTCTTGGGAGTGTTTTTTAATTTTTGATGAAAGGTTGAGCATTTAATATTTTGGGAATATATTTTTAATGCATTCTTCCCAGGTTGGGTGTGGAAGATGGAGGCTACAAGGAAATGGAGTTGTGGTTGCATGTTGAAGGTTGAGATTTGACAATTATGAAATTGTCATTTTCCAGAATTTGAAGGAGAGTATCCTTGGGCATGGATTTCTGGTTTGGAGCTACATAACACTTATTTGTGTAGGCTAGAAGAAGACTTTTGCAATAGCAAAAGATTTGGAATTCATGTTTGAGGTGTTGTTGTTGAAGATTGAAGGTTGCAGTAGCTAGAGTTATGAGAAAGAAGATAGTTTGAAGGAAATCTTCTTGTATTTATTTCTTGTTGTTTCATATCAGTTTGTAATGGATTTCATCAACTCACATGGCTGCAAATTAATGTAATTTCAAATTTTCTTAGTTTGAATGAGAAGTTTAAGTTACTTCTTGTTGATTTGTGTGTCATTTTCAAGCATTTTCTAAGTTTCATAGCTTGTTGATGTGAGTTTGTGCCTAAGGATTTGATCCCCTACTTCATTAGTGGTATCAAAGCACGAGTTCCAGATTGTGTAGGTAGAAGCGTCAATGTGAGACAGTTTGCACTAGGACCTGTGGTGGTGTGTGTGTGATTTACATGTAAATAGATTGTCAAACGTGAGGCAATTTACATGTTAAGAAATTGAGGATTTGAAGATTTTTGTTGAGGCTTTGTGAGGCCTTGAAAATGCCAAAGAAGAAAGGCAAGAATTTTTTCCTAGTTGTGTATGTAGGTGAATATGATGGAGAAAATATTGTAGAAGTATGCTTTAAGGAACACAAAGAGAAAGATAGTGAGAAGGAAGAGAAAAGTGTAGTAGAGGTTGAGAGGAAAAAAGAAGGTACACCAATTGAAGAGAAAAATGGTGTTGCAGTAGTAGATGAGTGTCCTTTGGAGGAATTGAATACATTGGAAAATGAAATTGTAGCTAAGAGTGAAGGTGATAAGATGGATGTTGCAGCGAAGAATCGGGTAAATTTTAATTTTGAATTTAGTTGCGATGATTCTATACCTTCTTTGGTGAGATTAGAAGAGGATTTCAAGAAAGAAGAGAGAATACAAATAGAAATTTTTAATTTACAGGGAGTGGTAATTACATATTTGTCTAAGGATACAGTATATTTTGATTGTTGTTTGGATAACATATATTTGCATGTAGAAGTTGTAGAGGATGTTGCAGGTGAAACTTGGTGGAGGTGGTTGACTTGTGGTGGGTTGGATCCCACAAAGAAGGAAAAGAGGGAAGAAGAGATGTGGCAAAGTAGGATGGTTTATGATGGAAGTAAATCCATGAGAAGAAGCAAGAATAGAGTGCACACTTGGTGGAGGAGGACGACAAGTGTCTTAGCTAAGTGATGGAAGAGGTGGAGGAAGAGATTCTTGTTGTCTAATTCAATGTAAATTTTGATGAGGATTGCTTGCAATATGAAAGGGTGGTACTACCGCTCAACTCCATTTTGTGAATCCATATTCACAAAAAAATTTCTACCTTAGGTGTCTGAAGTAGGAGCATTTAGGGGTACTAGCAATCTTGCATCACCAAAAAGAGTTTTAATTTTTGGTTTGAGTAATAATGTTATTGGAGAAATAAATTACAATATATTAGGGCAAAAATAATATATTAAATAATTGTTCTTATTATATTGTTGCAAATATTGAAGTGGCAGATAGTGCAAGAAATCAATTTTAAAGTTTGGAAGCATAAAAATTAAAATGCCAATCTTGGTGTGGATTTTTTTTGGAGTTACTAAAATGCATCACAGAGGATTTTATGCTTTTTCTAATTGTTGGAGTAGCCTTTTTAAATGAGGGAAAAATCTGATTTTTGAAAGTAGTGCTAAGTATTTTATTTGGTAATTTTTGAGTTTGTCAAGAGGGCAGATCTTTGAAGAAGAAAAGAAAGGCATGAATTTTCTTGGGAGTGCTTTTGATTTTTGATTAAAGGTTGAGAATTTAATATTTTGGGAATTTATTTTCAATGCATTCTTCCTAGGTTGGATGTGGAAGATGGAGGCTACATGAAATGGAGTTGTGGCTACATGTTGAAGGTTGAGATTTGACAATTTTGAAATTGTCATTTTCTAGAAGTTGAAGGAGAGTATCTTTGGTTGTGGATTTTTGGTTTGGAGCTACATAACACTTGTTTATGCAAGCTAGAAGAATACTTTTTCAATAGAAAAAGATTTGAAATTCATGGTTGAGGTGTTGTTGTTGAAGATTGAAGGTTGCAATAGCTAGAGTAATGAGAAAGAAGATAGTTTGAAGGAAATATTTTGTATTTATTTCTTGTTGTTTTGTATCAAATTATTAATGAAGTTCATCAACTCACATGGCTGCAAATTAATATAGTTTCATATTTTCTTAATTTGAATGAGAAGCTTAAGTTACTCCTTGCTGATTTTTGTGTCATTGTCAAGCATTTTTTGAGTTTCATAGCTTGTTGATGCGGGTTTTTTTCTGGGGATTTTATCCCCTACTTCATCACGTGAAATGATTTTCTTCTCTTTTGAAATTTCATAACTTATCGAGGAACATGAAGATGCAAACATAGTCAAATTTTGATGCCATATATGTTTATTTTTTGGGCTTACAATATACTAGAGAGTTTCCTTCTTTAAGGATGGCCCTTACTCCTAGATCTAATTTATATATCAATCATCCACCACATATATATAAAACATCATAGAGGGGATATCAAACATCTACCCCATGAGTATACTATGACATGTTGCTATATTTCTTGAACCAAGTGAATCAAAGTATAGGAAGGACCGCTTCCCATCTAAGAGAATCAAATACCAAGTATTAATTAAAAATAATGCATCCCTTAGACACTACTCCATCTACAAAATCTAACAAGGGTACTTCTTGTAACACATGTCCTAGCTAACTAGTATATTATTGATATGATGCGATATCTTTCTCTTGAGTGGTACAATAATATACAACCTATCTCCCTTATATTGGTAAGACTTAAAGATTTTCCACTTGTTCTTAAGTATGTTAGGTGAAAGGTTTTAGTGTTAGAATCCCACATCTCTATGATTGTTATGAAAATCGATATGTTATAACCAAATGTTAACATCTCTCATTTAACTATGTTGCGTACAATGTCTACCATTAATATGTCAACTAGAGTAAGATCTAAATCATAAAGGTTATGTAGTTGGTGGTTATTAGAAATTTCTAGAGATAATATCAATCTTAGCATGCATACAAAATTGGTAATATTATGATAATTCATATCACAAAAAACCATAAAATTGATAACAAAATTTTAAATTTACTAAAGATCTGTCAATCTAGGAATCCTAGTTCATATTTGTGTGTATCACTATATTTTGAGGATTAGATTTTTAAAAATTGGTTATCACCAAGGAATTGAGATCACCTCCATAGATATAGGTTCACTTTCACAATTTTTAAATTCTAATAAAAATATTTCCCATTCTAGTTTTATACTATGTTGATCATTTTTTAAATTTAAAAAAATTACAAAAAAATATGCTTACTACCTCTAAAGGTTCCCTAGCATTGATTTTGGTGTGTACTCTCTAAATACATGTAGGAATATATCCTCTACATGAATCATGTGGTCATGCACTAAGAGTGTGTGTGTGCGTGTGTGTGTACTCTCTAAATACATGTAGGAATATAGTCTCTACATGAATCATGTGGTCATGCACTAAGAGTTCTCTAGAGGTGAATGGGAAAATTAAATGTCATTTTCATATTTTTACTCTTTATATGTGTGTGTGTGTGTATAGTTAGGGTATATTTTCTGAGCTATGATATTTTTTTTATCCAAATCACCTTTACTTACCAAAAAAAATATTAACAATATTAACATTCATGATGATTGACACTATTGATGGTGACATGATGCATATATATTTTTTATGAATTATATACATACATTTATTATGATACTTACTTTGTTGGGATAAAATTTATGGACCATATGGTTTTGAGGAACACTATATTTATAAATTGGTTTCACATGCCTTATTTTATGTTTTATATGTCACCATAGGTGGCCATATCACTAAATCATTTTGCATTCCTTCACTCTCATATCTTTAGATGATTATCCTACATGTTTGTATTCATCTCAAGTTTACATTAGATCACATAATATATTCCATTGTGCTTGCATGCCTTATCCTTACTAATTATGTGTTGGTGTTTTCTTATCACTATAGGCAACCTTGGAGACATCTCATTCCCTTGCCTTTACATGATTACACATGTGTTTATCTCATACCTACTATTTTACATGCTCAATGTCATTTATTGTTTTCATTCATTTATGAAATATATTTATACAATCCTTATTTCCCATTACCTCCAACTCCTTGTGTCCTTTGTACACAACCAATTTGACGGCCCGGGTATATATTCTCATATTTCTTCATGAATTTGATTATGGTGATAAAATTATGATAGATATGATCATTTTTGGGCACTTGATAAAGCTTTAATATTGTATCTAGATGAAGTACATGTATGCATACTCAAAGATCTTACCATGTTATTTATAGAGTCAGATCCTATTCCACCTAGTTAAAGTCCTCGGTTCCTTATCTACTTGGTCATTTAAGTCATCTATACATATACTTGGTTGGAATTCTTATTCACTTGATTAGAGTCATTTGCATTTTCAAATGTAATCAAAGTTGTACCACTTTCTATAACATGTGAAATATCTCACACTAGTACTTTTACATTTTATAAAGAACTTTGGTAAGTTTTGATTATGCTCATTTTTAAAATCTTGACAAATTCTACTCATTGTAATTTTTTCTTCTATTCTTGGAGGTTTTTGATGGAGCACTCATAATAACAAGATTACACATGACTAACATCCATGATTTACATATTTTACATAGATCTATATACTTTGAGTGTCAAAAAAATATATGTAATTTTTATTTTGGTTACTTGATTTCAGTTTGACATTTATTTTCAAGGTAACTCATATAGAAGCCAAATTGGCAGTGAAATGTAATGGTAAAAATTACATACCATTCCTTTTCCCCTTATGTTTTAGTCCCACGATGATGTTTTCTTTTATGCATTGACTAGCATACATAAGATGGAACTTATTTCACATGGAAGTTTGCAAAAAAAAAAAGTTGATCCTAATCCCATTGTCAGTCATCCATATAATTTTATCCAATCTTTATATTATCATTTTGTTACCCTATTTTTTTAATGTAAAATTGATCGAAATCATTTTTGTACCCATAGTTCTAAACCCTAGTTTTTTTAAATTCAAAAATTTAAATTAGATCCCACTGCCTCTATTTCAATTAGTTGTTATAAGCCAAATAAATTATGATTATTTCAAATTGCATGTTAGGGTGGTGTATTTAAAGGCTAAACACAATTTATTTAATCATGTAGCACACACTTAGGAATCTACTGGACACATTTAAAATTCTATCTGTAAGGACATCAATTTGATTACATCAACATTGCATCAATATCCTATGAGCTTATTGTACTTGACCATGGTTTAAATTTGTTGAATCATCCATCTAGACCTTTGACTAAAGAGAACATGACCCTTGAATCTAATAAATTTCTAAAAGTGTTTCTAAACACTACATATCCTTATCTATGATGCTACTTTTTCTAGAGTATACACATTCAAAAGGATTGAAGTTATCAAAGTTAAATTAATATTGTAGAGGATTTAATATAGTATTACTAGAGAAATTAATTTAGAATGTGTAGTAATATTAAAATAGATGTAACTAAATAGTGTAAATTACATGTGTTAATTTAGTAAGACTGTTAGAGTAAATAATTAACACAATCACATGATTCAATCAAATTAACATCAAAATCATATATACAAATAGTTTTTTGTTACTTTGAGCAATAAGAGATTAAACACTTATTTAAGTTCAACCATCATATAATGCCTAACTTCACCCTAGGAAGAACTCAATGGTTTAGGCCCTCTTAGCTATGACATACTTGTAGAGGAATTTGTGTAATAAGACACATTATGTGCTCATGGTGCCCATGCACTCCATTGATTCCCAAGTATCATAGCCCTAGCCAAGATAATATCAAGTGTATAGTATACCCTAAGTTGGATGCACCTTGCACAACCCATCTCTCAAGCCTAATGCACAGAGCTCATCAAAGCAACTTTTTCCTTGAGTGGTCTCTATTCATTTCCAATTTTCTTACATAATTTATCTAATATTTAAGAGGTGGATTCAAATTATTACTCTCTTAAATTAATTTGTTCGCCTTGTTTTTATTGTGGGGATTCATTTTCCACTAGATAATCAATTGTTTGATACCTCTTCCAAATGTAATTAATAGGAATTTATTTTCCCTCTCTTTAACTCTAGAGTAATTACATATGTATCTTTTGTTTTTATCTCCATTTTTATTAAAGGCACAAGTAACACTCACTTTTAACCCCATTTTCATTCCAAAAGGTTATTTATATAGAGAAAATCATCAAATTCAAAGCACATAAACAAAGACGAACAAGATTAAGATAACAAAATATGGCTAAATCGAATCTAAAGTAACAAATTCAATTTCACACTTATATTCAACACTTGCAAAAATAATCCAAGAAGTCTGACAATCAATCTTCCAAAACAACAACAATCATTTGATAAACATTTTTTCAAATATCTTAACAAATAAATTTTTAAAACCTACATAATACAATCTTCATTAAATCTTAAACTAAATACTCACAAATTCAAGTTACTTTTTTTCGACACTACCTAACATTTATTTCAATTATACAATATCAAATCCAATTCATTAATTAGTTTTGACTTTAATTCTTGGATATCTTTATTTCCCCACAGTCATATCCAACCTACAAGAATGTTCTTAAATAATAAATACTTGTGGGTTTCAATGCTCATCAATGCAATACACTTTATTTTGATTTTGTAACTGTTTGGACAGCCTCTGATTAATATAAAAGGACAACATATCTTCTTCTTCCATGGCAGAGCAGTGTGAACACATGAAAACACCAACAAAACGTTTGGTAGATTCAAATAAATCATCTCTTCTTCCATACCTCTGAGCAGGTAGTTGACCATTTCCCTTAAATCACTCTGGCAGTTTCTCCATTAACACCAACCCATAAACTATCTCTATCACCCAAGGAAAAGAAAACCCATAAATTATCTCTATCATCAAAGGAAAAGATAAGAAAATGGCAGTTTCTCTATTAACACCAACCCATAAATTGTCTCCATCACCCAAGGAAAAGAAAAGGAAAGGCTATCTACATCTGTGTTTGCCCACTTTAAACAGTCTTTTAGTCCAGCAATTCACAGGATTCTTTTGATAAAAGAAGATGATGTAGCTTGGTTTGGTGGGTAGTCAGAGGTCAGAGAGGTCTTTTTAAATGTTACGAAATTCCTATATTTACTCCTACATTTGGAATCTCCAGAACTTATGTTGGGCCCCACTTAGAAGCGTAATTTGCAGAGTAAGGTTTCCATTGATGTTTGCTGCTGTCACTGCCTATTTTGTTGGTGATTTTGGCCAATCAATCAAACTCTGATGAGCTGTGATTGGCCAACATTTTGCTTTCATGGTGAAGTCCAATTTCCTGCTTAGTGACTTCGTTTCCTCGTTAAGTTATTATTTTGAAATTTTAGTTGATGTTGACTCTCCAAATGCTTAATCAGGGTATTATTATTTTGTCAATGCAATGCAATATATATATTTTTGATTTTCAATCTTTTTGAATTTTTGTTGTAAATATATTGTTTTTATGTTTATTTTATGTGAAAATTGTATTCAATTTCAAATAAGGTAGTCATATTTATTTTTTAAGTTTAGAAAGATGACGCATCTCTCTTAATATAGTTCTTTCTCTTTAGATTAAATCATAGGAATAATTTGTTCCTATCATTCAAACTTTTTTTCTTGTTTTCCCAAAGTAATCTTTTTAAATCATTTGATGTTACCTATGAGCTTGTGTCAAATGCTATGAATTGAACTCCTAATATCGTGTATTTAAAGACAAGCCCTTGACATTAAGGATTATAGAAAAAGTAATTATAAAAAAGACATCAAGTAGATCTATAGTCATATCACTACAAAAGCATCATAAGACTTGGACATCAAAATTGCAATGACATATATTATGTCAATTTATTATCATAGGCATTTTCATCTTTATTTTGTGTGTTTTCAATCATTATACATCAACAATAGGGTTTGACTTGTTATTAAGGAAATCATAAACTTTCCTTATGAGTGTGATAGATCTCCAATTTGCTTTTAGCTCCCACTTGTCTTAGATGCAAGTACTCACATAGGTGAATATGATTTGTATCTTAGGTGGTCTATGGGACAATGCTGAAAATGAGAACTTAATGTGTTGTAAGTGTGTGGAAATAATATGGAGAAAAAGAAGAATACAAGAACTATAAAATACTATTTTATTAATATATGTATTAGGTACACGACATACTCTCGAGGGGGATTTATACTTTATTTTCTCTTATTGATCATATTTTGTCTATGTCTTTGTACTAATGCCTATTTGTTTATATTATAGATGCACATTTGTAGATTATATGTTTATGTAGACAAAGGTTGTTATGGAAGTTAAATAGATTGAACTTCCATTTGTGACACTTCATCTCCTAATGACTCAAAATTCTAGTTGTGTCTTATGCAAATAGGTGGCATGTAATGAAATGTCTCTAGAAAGTGCATTGGTTTGTTCACTATTGTGTAGGTAACTAAGTTTGGTGCATTGATCATAATGGGGTTTTGAAGATATTAGTAGTAGAGGGAAAGACACTGTCTATAGGCTTAAACCACACAAGAAGAATTATATCACATGCACATGTGGATCTATTTAGGACACCCGCATACTCATCATCAATTGAGCTATCTACTTTCTAATCTTCCTTCCATTATCAAAGCTATATTTTATCACATCAATCACAATATATTAGTTGAGCGTGTGACCAAAACTAAAAATCACTAAATAAAACAACTAAGCCACTCCCAACTCTTTCATTTCTAGTTATCAATCTCAACTCTTAGTAGAATTCTAGTTATTTATTGATTTACATTTTATTAGACCCTAAATTATTGTAGGGTGTGTTTTATTTTCCTACGATTATTCCTCTTATATTAAATATTGAAAACTTTTGTTGAATGTTTTAGCTAGCAAATTAATCAAACTTTGATGAGTAGTTTATCTTGCATTTTCTATCAATGTAAAGCTCAGCCTCCTAGTGTTTTTATAGTTGTGAGGATTCACCAAAGTGAAAAATAAATAAAAAAGAGCCTTTCAAATAGTTTACGGTATAGAATAAACTCAATACAAGTAAGCACTACTTAGTTGAGACTTATAATGTGTACTTAATTAGATACAAAAACATAATAAAAAATAAATAGATACATAATTGTGTGACAACATATTAGTTTGTCCCACTTTTTGATAGTTTGAATCACTAAAAATAATAATTTTTTAATATTTATCATGTTATATTAACTATAACAAGCAAAATATCAAGAATTTAAAGACAATGAAAATTAATAATTCGTAAAAATAAAATCTATAGTTAATACTTATGTTTTTAATTATATAAAATTATTTCTATCATTTTTTATTACTTTTTTATAAAGTATTTATTATACTTATATAGTTTTTATTGAGTAAACAATTTGCTATGAAACATAATGTTAATAAAAAAACATCATAATTTTATTACTTTTCAAACATAAATCCTTTAAGACCAATTTCTAATGCTTTTATATTTTTTTGCAATTTTTATTATTAAATTTTAATTGACAATGGTTGTAATTTAGATATGTAGCTAGTGACTCTAACATGCATCTTTTTAAGTATTTCTTCTTAAACTAAAGACATTGATACAAAGTGCAAGGTTATTTCTTGAGAATTTTTTGACATCGTTTACTATTTTTTCAATACCCCAAATGTATGTGATTATTTTTAATAACAAACCTAAGTTTATTTCAAGTAAGATATCATAAAATAGTTATATATTTATAAAGCTAAAACTAAGAGATATTTATTTATAAATTTTTCATATTTTATTACTATTTGATAGAAAATTATTGGGTTTGAAGTGACATGTTTAGCCAATAAAAAATTGATGCATGTGACTTGGAGGGAAAATAGTGTCACATAGGGTGTTTAAGGAACACACATATCTACATCAATAATGTCTATCTACATTGAATTTATTTTATATAGAAAGACAATAGTATGCTTCGACTGACCTCAAAGTTAATCATAGAAAATATTGTGAAAAATAATTGATACTACAAATCTTATGCCAAATATGAAATGAATAGAATGAGACAACTAAATTTTGAAAGTTGTGAAACTATTTTTAACCCTAATTTAAATGTACATGCTTGAGGAATCAACCTCCATGTCTATGGATCTAAATTTGATGTGCATAATGTAATACCCCTCATGTTGTTGATACTCTTTTGTGTGGGTTTTGTACTTGGTTTGTGATGGTGATCAACTCACCATTTTGGTTGTGTGTGGATTCATAGTTTGGTTGGTTTGCTGCACTTGACATTACTTATGATTCTTGATGATACATTACGTGGTAATTATGTCATTTGCTTATGTTATGGTTTCTTTAATAATATATGTGGTGATGTTGTGATTCTATGTTGTTATGGTTTCTGATGTGTTTGCTAGTGATTCTTGGTGAAAGGATAGAGTGGCATCACTTGCTTGCAAGTGCCCTGCTACCCTGCGATTACCTTTCACGGTGTGTCTGCAATCAAGATTTACATGCTACTTGACATTTGTTTCTATGCAGGATGCAGGTACTGGACACCGACTCCACTTGCTTGTCAGGTTTGAGCATGTCCCATAAACCCAATGGGTATGATGTTGAAAAGGGAGTTGATAAGGAAGTGTCCCCGTCCCAAGTTCGTCATTTTCTTGTGAGTTTTACGGTGTCGTGGTCTTGATCTTGTCTTTATTTTTGTATTGATTGTTATTGATTATTTACTTATTTGTGAATAGTTGTTAATTAATTTTTATTTTATGTGTGATTAATTAATGTTATTTAGTTGATATAATTATTTGTAGGAAATTGTAGTTAAAGTTAATTAATTAGATTTTTCTTAATGTTTGAACTTGCAATAAAGATTAATGATGTTGAAAAACACTTTTAGAATCTTTCTAACAAAGGATCTTCTGCTTATGACAAACTCAATCTAGATTCAATTTAATGCCTTTTCTATACAAGGAAGATATCACATAATGAATGCATTAGGTGTTGTCTTAATGAGAATAAATTAGAACTTGTAATAAAATATAAAAGGGTGGTGTAAAGACCTAGCATGAAACTGTAGTTTTGAAACTTGTTGACTAAAAAGGTAGTGTGATCAAAATATGTTGATGTAATATAATGTGGATATGGCATGCCTGTTAGAGTGATTCAATTGGATAAGGATCTAGTCATAATATTAGATGATAGAAGGATATAAGATGAATGGAAGTAAATAACCAAAGATGGGATGTCATTTAATAGTTGAATTAGACACATAATTGGAAATTTTTGGTGTAGAAGTTGGCATATAATGATTAGTTGAATTTAGGGGTTGACTTGAGCTTGAGGAGAAATTTGAAATTTAAATATATAGGTCAAATCCAATGGCATAAATTTGCAATTGTTAAGGGTACAAGTAATCCAAGGTTGGTAAATGTCTAAGGATTGTTTTATTTATGTTTTTAATGGTCAACTAGAAAGTGGGGTTAGTGGGAGTGCCAAATTAATCAAAATCATGTGCTAGGGAAAGTACTTAGAACACCCATGAAAAGTGGTGTAAATAAAAGGTAAAATATTAAGGTGTATACTTTAAATATTACAACAGTGAAGCTCAATGTATTGATGACTTTAATTTCAGTAAAATTAATGGTTAAAATGTTTATATTCTCTTCTAATAAATATTTGTAATGGTGAAATTATACACCCATTCCTTTTTCCATTATGTTTTGGGCCCACTTCAATTTTAGAGTGCACTTAATACAATAACAAGTCTACATTGGCATATTCTAGTGCAAATTTGGTTCATGAAACCACCTTATCCTAATCACATTGTTACGCTTCCATAAAGTTTGGTCTCAACCCTTGGATCCCCCATTCACAACCTAATATTAGATATACAAGTGTGAAATTGACACAAGTCATTTTTTTGGTCACAAATATAGACTGCAAAATTTTAAAAATTAAAATTAAAATTTACATCTTGCTAACCTCTCCATTAGCCATTGTGAGATAAGCAATACATGTTTGTATCGATTGATGTGTGTGATGTTATTGTGTTTAAAGGTATTAATTCATAAGTTTTTTCTTTCTATCTTTGACATTATTGCAATGATTTTGAATTAGTCATCATAGGGTTCTAACTCAAGATAACATGACCCTCATAATTCAAGAGATTCCCCAAAGGTGTTTATAGGTCTTGTATTTCCTTACTAAGATTCAAACATAAAAAAACATGACAAGTAGATTTCGACAATCAAATTCGCATGCTAGCTCACTTCCACGGTCACAAAGATACTTAGGTATACACACACCATTTAAACTCGAGTAATGCTAAGTCAACTTACAAATTTTGAGACATGTCTAATCAAGCCTTAAAATTCTAGCACCATGTGAATTGTTTTTTAACATCTTTATCATTATTTTCCTATCTCTGAAATCTAGTGATATATAGTATTTAAAATCGTTTTATTTATATAATTAATAAAAAAATTATTATTTCAAATCTCAAAATATTTTATATAGGTCATATATTTTCTTATCATTTTGATTTATTAATTTAGCTAGAAATTTTATGTAAGTGGTATTTTTTCCTTTACATTTAATGGTGAACCTAAAATTCCTACATCCCCAAGGTTTTGTCCTTAGGTTTTACTCCTTATAAATTTAGGGTTTAAATAGAATTTTATTAGCTTTCAAATCCTCCCTCCATTGTGCTTCCTTGGTCTAGTTCAATTAGGTTTTGGACATTTATTATTTATCATTTATTTAATCAATACCCATCTACCCTTGGATTACATGTTCTTTTTATAATATTTATCATGGATTCTCATAAACCTTTTTCTTTATCTTCTATGCATGCATGGCTATTTATTTTGATGTATTATTACACTATGTCGTCTAATTCTCCCATCCATGATAATTGACACATGTCCTTTTATCCTATGGATGGGATGCATCTTCTATGGAGGTATTGTTTCATCATGTTTATTATCTCTCCTCCATATATTTTTTATTATTTATCATTGTATTTTAGATACCCTTGCTTTACTTATCCACGAAGTTCATCTTAATTAACACTTATTTATGAATTGTGATAGTGTTAGGTCCATGAGAATAATGCTTAACCTTTGAGTACTTTTCCTTCTCTTACTTTGGTTCATGACGATTATTTTACTTGTGCATTGGATGATGAGTTAACCTTACATTATACCATCACATATATAGGGATGATACTTTATGTGATGATGTCATACCTTCATTGTTCCTTCATGACATCTTTACGCCTTGTGATGCTACCACTCTTCATGTGATGATAATATATCTTGTGAGCATATCCTTCATGCATCTCATTCTATATTTCAATGTTCACTTCTAGATTTTGTAGCTACTTGTGCCTCTCTTCCTCAAATTTCCTTGATGATCATAGTTATGAATCTATATTCATATTTCACCTTCAAAAGAGCTTACTATCTTTTATTCCTTTTATTGTGGATCTTGTTCTATTGATGATGTGTTTAGTGATGATATTGATAGTTATTTATTACCACATGATGTATAACTCTTTTATTCATTATGTTTTGGTTTGTGAGCACATTGTTTTAATCCACTTATGATATAGCCATTTAGTGATAATTAAGATGCACATGTACATGCTATTTTTTTCTTATATATGTATTAAATTCCTACATACATAGTTATTCAATATTGATAAATGTAGTGTGCCTTAATTGATAGTGCTAAACAATGGTTGATTCATGTCATACTTTTATACATCCTTCTATGACTAGTCATGTATTTCCATATATTAATTTATTGTTAGCCCTAGACTAGTCATAATTATCATGCTTCATGTTCTAGTGTGTTAGAGTAAAAGGGTGCTTACCTAATTAATTATTTAGGCCCCTTTTCACTCTAGCTGCTTAATCTTACTTAGGTCATGCTCTTTTTGTGTCTCAATTCATAAAATGAGGACACATGTCATGATCTCCTTTTACCCCCACCTTGGGTTTCTCTAGGGTTTCTTTTTACTTTTTTTTTGTTTTCCTTTTATAAGGATCATTTATTGCAAGTCAGTAATTAAATGCACATAATGATCATGTTTGAGATCAATAACTCTTGACCTCCATAGCTTTTATTCTCTCTCTTTATGTGATAGGTTTTTGATTGGAGGTGATCCTTGGGAGTTGTAGGGTTGAGGGATCAACTTCAACATGGTATCAAATCTCCAAATCTATAATTCTTTATTCATTTTTTGAGAGATCTAACCTTGGGATAAGAAATGGTGCATCTTAAAATCAAATAGACCTTACTTTTATGGTTCAGAAGGGTCAAAACCCCTAAGATTGACTATCCAAACATTGAAATTGAAGTAGTTGATTTATTTTTGAATTTTTTTAGGGGTTGCACAAATCTCTAGACTAGAATTCTTTATGTCAAACAAAATCTGTATAGTTGTATTGTTTTGTATGAAGTCGTACCCTCCCTATGTAGATCCTTGCATCTACAATTTTTGGTGTGATCTAAAAATTTGACAAGTTTCTAGGTTTTTTCTGGTGATTTTTTCAAGGTTTCTAGTAGGCTTTTATATTTTTAGGTGAGTTAGATCATCAATGACATTGTTTTTCTCATAAATTGGGAATTTATTATTGCAGTAATGAGTTTGATTTTTTTGGCATCATTTAATCAAATCTATAGTTTCTATTTTTATTTTTGGTAGGCTTTGTTGATTGTTGTTTCCTTGCCAATGATTCTCTACATCCCTAGTGACCTATTTATTTGCTCCAACTTTGTTGGTTTCCATCAACATTTTTTACTTTAGTGATCACTATTTAAATTTTTTCACCAACCTTTTGATCACCTAATGACCTGTATTTTAAACCTTGTGGAATTTTTTCTCAACCATGTTATATATTTCGACTAACAAATTCAACCACTAGCCATCCCTATCGACAACGTCTTTACCTACTACTTTGATTGTCTTTATCGTTGTTTACCAATAACAACATTCAATCCACCTTTTGGAACATTTGGTGAATTTATGAAATCCAACTCCTATTTCCCCCACATAGCAAGTGGTTTTCAGATAGTTTTTGATAGTTCAAAGGTTTTATGACACTTTTTTTTAGCATTTTACTAGTGTTCCTATGATTTTTAGCTGCACTGTAGTTTTTTAGATAGAAAGGGAATGTTTTTATCTTGTATAAAATATTCCATATGCTAGCATCAACTAGATATAATCATGACATCATCTATATAGTTGGCCCTCAACCTGTCCCCAAGCCCTAATTTTTCCCTAAAGGAGCTATTTTTTTTCTTTTTGGCATGACATGGGCATACAATATTGAAATTTGACAAACAAGATACAATTGGAAAGATGGTTTTGAGCCCTTTCTAGTGGTGTAGTTATTTTTTCTTACATTTTCATCCTAATACATTTGATCACCTATCAAAGTTAGATGTTCTTTTTTGACTCCCAACCTCATAAATTTTGTCCAATTCCTCCAATTTTTGTGATTCTTAGAGCATGGAAAGGTCTATAAGAGCTCATTACATACATCCATGCATATTTTCTATATTTTTCCCTAGGTACCTTTTATTTAATTTATCATGTTTTCACATTTTTCTAGATTACTTAGATTTTTGGCCCTTGGAAAAGTTTTGTTTGCATGAAATGACTTCTTTTGAATTGTTTTATATGTATTTATAACATATTTTCATTTTTGGGCTTTTTGAGCATCTTTTGAATACACTTTCTCATTGGTAGATGCAGTAGATAAATTGTCACTCTTGTGCATGCATTTTTTTGGGATTTCACACATCACGTCATGACTTATTTTCTATTTCCATTGTATTATAAAGTTTCATGGGGGGCTTGTTGTGTGTACTTTATTATTTTCAATCACAAGCTTGTCTACCTTCATGTGTGTGTGCCTTGGTTTGCACACCCTTTTTCAATTATAGGTGCCTTCTTGTGCACATTTATATGTTGTTACTTATCCTTTATATACTACATGGTAACACACCATTTCAATGGACCTATCATCCCTCTCCATTATCAACAATATGGGGGGTTTCATACTATTGGTTATAATGCTTCCTTGATTTCAATTTGAAGTGAAATGCATAGATCTAGTATTTTCCTATATATTATGTGCATGTATTGACTGGTTACTCATGCATTTTGATGAGACGAAGAACTTACCATATAAACAATGACCTTCTATTCTTAATTGATCAATTTGTTCATACTATTAGCACTTGTATTTTTTACTTGCATTTTTCTTGCGTTGGTTGAGTAATATCATTGGGGTTAATTGTGTAGATTGATGTATCATATGTATCCTTGACTATCAAATGTTTTCCTTTGTTTTCCATCTAATCATTATTCGATTAGTGTTGTTGGGGGAAATCATGTATATTTTTTTCTTCTTGATCATGATCATCATCTTGATTTTAGAGGAGGTTCTCTAGTTTTAGCACTATAGTAATTATCTTTTGCCAGTTGTCTATAACTTATTCATGCTTCAATAGTATTCTTCATGTTTCAATTATTTTTGGGACGTTGTTTTGAAGAATTCTTAGTTCTTCACCTCTATTTCTCTCATTTGGAGAAGATATTTTCCCACAAGGTTTTCTCCTTTTCCTCCAATTATGAGAGATATTTTCTTTTGTACATGGGTACATCATTAGGCCTAGTTGTTATGACACATCTTTTACATTTTATGCATTTGTGATTTAGAGGTTTTACGTACTCCCTATGTTGTATTTAAGGGGGACTATTAGAGTAAAAGAGTATTTACCTGATTATTATCTTAATTAGTTAGGTCCCTTTTCACTCTAGCTACTTAAGCTTACTTAGGTCATGTGCTTTTTTGTGTCTCAATTCATAAGATGAGGACACATGTCATGATAACATTTTATCCTCACCTAGGGTTTCTTTTTTCTTTTTCCTTTTAAAAAGGATTCTTCCTTGTAATTTATTAATTTAATGTACATAATAATTCATGTTTTAGATCAATAGCTCTTGTCCTCCATAACTTTTATTTTCTCTCTTTCTATGATAGGTGTTTGATTTTAGGTGATCCTTGGGAGATATATGATCGAAGAATAAACTCCAACATAGTAACCCTTCCCTAGTGGATCCCATAAATTTTATCATGCCTCATGATGATATACCACTTTTTTATGGAGAACCTCCTTTGTATCCCTTCTTATTTTCTTGTGATATATCCTCAAGTGATTGTGGCTTGTACAATATTATATACCTTCTATTGAATATATACATGACTTAGACATATATGAGGCTGATGAACAATATGAGGATCTTCTATGATTTCACTTTCTATGTGAGGATAATGTGCTACAAATTGATGATATTTCCCTCCTTTTTCTACTATTACCCATGATTGCATGTACATGATATGGTGAATTTGGAGAAAGTTATTTAACCTTATTTAATCTCTTTTATTAATAGGATTGGACATCTATAAAAGTATATTGATGCTCATGAGAAAAAAATAAGGCCAAAAGATGATATAGTGAGATATGGCACAATCAAGTTTAGTATATGAAATTTTGACTTATCCTTTGCAAAGTGGATTTTTGGTACGTTATTTTACAAAGTATGATGGTAAATATGATCTATTTCTTCATCTAGGAACTTTCCAAGCCATATGCTTCACTTATTTTCATGAGGAACTGTTGCTTAATTAATTATTTCCTACAAGCTTGACTAGTTGTACATTTACATGGTTCCATTCATTACCTCATGCTTCTATCATTTTCTTTAAGGATTTGGTTATTGATTTCTTAAAAAAATATTATTACATTATTGAGCCTATAGCATCTATTGTAAATAAAACATGAACAATGGCTTATTAAGGGTATATTTTTAGATTTAAAGTTTTGATTACTAATGCAAGACCTACATTATGAGATGATGAACTTCAATTGATATTTATTGGTGGTGTAATTCTACTCTTTAAAGAAGAAGTGTTTTACAAGACTTTATCATTCATTTTCATATGTATGTGCCAATATATGTAAATGTGAGGATACTTTAAATTAAAAGATCCTCTTTTATATCATCATATTTCCAAGACTTGCCTTACATTCTTAATTTAACATCATTATCACATTTAGATAATGGGGGAAATAAGGATGTGCCTAATGCTGAAAATTATACCCAAATCAAACTAAATAAATTTAGAGAATTCACTACATTAGGGGAACCTCCACATTTTGCATTGAATCAACTTTTTTAATACAATATTATTACTTTATATTTAGCTAAGCCAATTGATATGTCTAATAATGCACCACATAGGGTTAAATATATATTTATTATAATCACATAGATGCAAATTATATTGATAGATGCATGAAATTCAAACATCAAATTCAGGATTTTATAAATAAAAAAATGATACAAGCGGAGGGTAATCATATGAAATTGCACTATGATAATCCTTCTAATGATAGTTTTTCATGGGGAAAAGCAGGTTTTGATTCAACTGTGAGATTTTTTCGTATAACATTTTGGATCACACTCCATGATCTTAAAACTTTCTTGTAATGTACAATTTGAACTAAAAATAAAATATTTTCATGATTTCATGGATGTAGATCATTAACTCCAATATCTAGTGCATGAATATATTTTGGTATTTTTTTGAATAAATATTTTATTAATAAATTTTAATTGCTAATAACTAAAATCTAGGTCCATATTTAATTTTAATGTGTTTCTTTTTGTATGTCTCCAAATTGATTATTTTTTTCCATTGAAACAAAGAAATTGATACATAGTGCAATATAATTTTTAAAGATCTTTTTACTTAATTTGTTATTTTTCTTAATGTCTCAAATAAAGGTCATTATTTTTGTAACATACCTATGTTGATTATAAAATTTTAAAAAAATTAAATAAACATAATAAAAGTTATATTTTTGAGATCTCTAATAAAGAGGGATGGTTACCCATTAAATTTGATATTTGTATGAATTCATTTGACCCCCAAAAATGTGATGTGAAGTCACAAATTTTAGCAAATAAATTTGATACATGTAGCTCAGAGGGAAAACAATATCAAACATAATGTTTAAGTGACACACATATATACATGTTGATAATATCATCTACAATGAAGTCATTTTTTATTTTCCTTGTGTCTCAAGATTGGGAATTATTTTTCATAAATTGGCAAACAAACACATGGCTTACTAGGAGAACAAACTATTTTTCTAATCCTAGTTACACATGACACAAAAAATAAATCACAAAATATAACATCTAAGTTAGTTCTTCCCAAGCCTACATTGCATTTGGTATTTTAACATCACACTCTTATGTATGGGAACACACTTCCCAATGACATGGATAGTCCCATGTGGGTATTCATTCTACTGATAACATTTTTAGAGTGCATTATCATACCCAATGGGAAAGGCTTTATTGGTTAGATATCCTCACCTATATCTCTTATTTTCCACACTTTGCATTTTTAATTTCATATCTCCTTTTTCTATTTATTTCATGTTATTCTCATGTTCCTAATTGGCATGTGGGTGATGCAAACAAACCTTTAGTAGTGCATCTTGATGTAAGTGGATTTAAACATGTAGCTCATGTCCTTTATGCCACTTCTTCCTTTTGTTTTATATAATTTCCAAATTTTCCTTTTGATTATGCCCTGTGTGTTGTGATCTATATAATTTCCACATTTTCCTTTTGCTTATGCCATGTGTGTTGTGTTCTTCATTTCTTATTCTTCCATTTACCCCTTATGCCCTTACACTTTGGCCTTTTATTTATGTCATGTTTGTTGTGCAACTCCTTTTTTCTTGCACTCCCTATATTATGCCTTATGCTTTTTTTCCTTACATGACAACATATTTCCTATACGTTTCATATATATCTCATATACTTTCCTAAATTTCATGTTTATCTCCTATACTTTATTATATTCCTTGTTTGGCTCTATACTTTCTTACATTTATTTATTTGATCTCATGATTTCCTATTTATTTATTTGACTCTCTTATCATCTTTTGTTCCTTATTAACCATTTATATTTCTTAGGTTTCCTTGTTACCTTATATATACATATATTACATGATTTATGATGTTCCTTTGTTTCTTACAATTCCATGTTTATGAATCCTAACTCTTATTCTATCCACATGTCATGCTTATTATGCTTATATTTTGATTATAAATTTTTTTCATGATCCTAATGCTTATCATATATGCATCTAATGACTACTTATATGTCATGACAAATTTGCTACGCCCTTAATATTATTGTACATCGGGTTATGAATAGTCGGCTTGTGGCTATCTTAACTCTCTATTAAGTCATATTATCATTAGTATATTGTTATTTAGTTGTTTAGGTCGGCCTAAGTCTTATATAGGTATGTCTAAGTCGGCCTAGGTGATATCCTTGGCATAAATAGGTATATATAGGAGGTTGTGAGTCTTATTTCATCATCAAGTGTGAAGTGTGTTCTCATTAGAGATATTTGGAGGTTTTCCCCTCGAAGTGGCTTGTTATTCTCAGTTATTATCAAGTATTTGCAGCATATTTCATATCATATTCTTCTATTGTGCAAGTTATTTCATAACAAGTGGTATCAGAGCATGATCTTGGCACCATAGAGGCAAGGTTTTTCTCAATTTTAGAGGCGATTTTGGGAAGAGCATATCTTTCAGATTTTGGCGAATTTTTTTCTGATTTTTAAAGGGTTTTTGAAGAACATATTGAAGAAGCTACAGTCCAGATTTCAGAAGAATTGGAGCAGAATTAAGCGAATTATTGCAGAATTAGGGTTTCTACACTATTTTTTTGGAATCTACATATCTCACACATCTTGTTGAATTGGAGTCTGATTTTTATTGGGTTTTTGAAGACATAATAAAGGAGATTACAGTAAAAAATTTAGATAATTTAAGTTTCATTTGTGTGATTTATTTCAACATTAGTGGTTTCCATCATGTCGGGGCCTGGAACAAGGGGTAAAAAGAATGTCACTCCGGGGAAGACTCCTGATAAGGATGGTGAAACAATTGAGGATATTACTCATAATGAGGAAATAAATAAGGTCAAGGAAGACATTTCCTCAATTAATATGGATATGTGTGACCTAAGAGGAGATATATCAGACATACGAAACATGTTAAGCATCTACATGGCTGAATCAAGAAAGGAGTTCTCAAGTGGCCAAGGTGAAAATTCTAGGTCAGCTACTACACAAGCTTTAGTACTCCTATGGGATCTAGGAATTTATTTCCAAAGGTGGATATGTGCAAGTTCGATGGTAAGGATCCTCTAACATGGATAAACCAAATGGAGAATTTTTTTTAAGTACACCAAATCCCAAATGGACAAAAGGTCACGATGGCTTCCTTATATCTAGAACCAGATCAATTCATTTGGTATCGTTGGCTTTGCACTCATCAAGTAAAAAGGGGCTCACCATCTCATGGTCAATTTTTATAGAGGAACTCTAAGACAATATAGCAATAGCGTCACAGACAACTTCTTCAGCCAGCTAGCTAAACTTCAACAAATAGGATCAAGGATTATATTCTAATTCCAAAATCTATCCTTAAGAGTGGATACAATTACAAAGGAAACTTGAATGATTTATTCTTGGGTGGTCTCAAGGATCACATTCAACATGAGGTACACATGTTTAGTCCTAGTTCCATAAATGAAGTTTTTTTATCTTAGCACGCAGGGTAGAGGAGAAGCATTTGATTCCTAGAAGCAAGGGCTTGTGACAAGAGAGAAAGGATATTCAACACAACCTACTAAGTTGACTCCACAAAAATTGAGAAAAGAGCAAAGGCTTGTGTTTCAATTATGATAGCAAATACTAAGGACATAAACGTAGTGAAAAGAAATTGTTTTATATTGAAGGTCCCAATGAGGAAGAAGAGTAGGAACCCATACTAGAGGATGAAAGGGAGTCAAATGAGGAATCACATGATTCTCAACCAATCATTTCTTGTCATGCACTCTCAGGTTTTAGTGCTCCACAAACTCTCAAGGTGGTGGGGTTCCTAAAGAAGCAGAGGTAACAATGTTGATCGACTCATGTAGTACTCATAATTTCATCAACAAAAAGTTAGCTACTCGTCTAAATTGTTTCATATATCCAGCTCCAGAGTTTCAAGTTTTGGATTGCATGGTGGTACGCTAGTTGTTCAGGAAGTGTCATAGCATTAAATTATCCATGGAGATTACTTCAACTTGATACCCCAATGTACAAGCATATCCATGGCAAAGCCAGATATTGTTTTGGGAGTACAATGGCTTTCTACTACATTAGAACAATTGAGATGAACTTCCAAGAACTATTCATGAGATTTCAATCAGAAGGAAGGCTAGTAGAGCTAAGGGGGTTGAAGGAAAAATCTCCACAAATGGTAAGCTCTCATCAAATGCAAAAGTTGCTTAAGAAAGGAGTGGATGGATTTGTGGTCCAACTATGTTCATTAGAAGTCTCTCAATCTAATACTCCTACTCATCCAGATTTGTAAGCTATAATTGATCATCACTCAGTTGTTCTTGGAGATATTCCTAAAGGACTTTCTCCTAAGAGGGATCATGATCATGCCATACAGTTAGTCCCAGGGAGCCAACCACCAAACATCAGGCCTTATAGGTATCCACACATACAAAAGAGTGAGATAGAAAAGATGGTTGAAGAGATGCTAGAGGTAGGAATCATCAGGCATAGCCAAAGTGCCACCCTCACTGCGGGTGCATGGTGCACGTAGAAGAAGGGGATGATATTTCATGATGTGTCCGCATTATGGAGTGCCTCAACATGCACACCATTAAAAGCACAAAAGTTTCCACTCCAGCCATTGATGATTCGGCTAGATGAATTAAATGGAGCTATGTTTTTACCTTCAAGTTGATCTTAGATCTAGTTATCACCCACCCTGGATTAAGGAGGGAGGATATTTGTAAGACAACATTTTAGACTCATGAGGGTCATTATGAATTTTTGGTGATACCATTCGGTCTTACCAATGCACCATCTACATTCCAAAGTCTGATGAATTCTATTTTTAAAAAGTTCTTGAGAAAGCTTGTGTTAGTATTCTTTGATGATATTCTAATTTATAGCAAGACTTGAGAAAAAAATTTGCAACATGTGGCCAAGCATTACAAATACTTGAAGAACATAAACTCTATGCTAAGCCATCCAAGTGTGCTTTTGGTCTTACAGAGGTGGAGTATTTGGGACACATAGTTTCACATTAAGGAGTAAAGGTGGACCCTAACAAAATTAAGGCTATCATGGAATGGCCTATTCCAAAAACCATTAAGAAACTGAGAGGATTCTTGGGATTGACAGGGTACTATAGAAGATTTGTGAAGAATTATGGTGGTATAGCAGCACCTCTCACCACTCTATTGAAGAAGGATTCTTTTCATTGGAACGAGTCTGCCAATACACCATTTGAGAGATTGAAGGAGGCTATGTGTACAACTCAGCATTTGCCACTCCGACTTCTCAAGGAATCACAGGAATCGTGATGCTCGGAATGGGATGAGCAAAGTGCTCATGCAAGAAGTGGTCACCACCGTTTTTCGAAGCTTCACCAATTAAAAGGTAAGAATCTACTAAAACCTATTTATGAGAAGGAAATGCTAGCAATACTCCATGCAGTGAAACAATGGCGGCCTTATCTATTAGGTAGACATTTCAAGGTTAAGACAGATCATGATAGCCTAAAATATTTTTTGGAACAACGACTATCTTCTGAAGAGCAACAAAAATGGGTCACTAAGATGTTAGGATATGACTTTGAGATTTCATATAAGAAAGGGAAAGAAAATATTGTTGTAGATGTATTGTCAAGGAAGGATGAGAAAGATGAAGCCTTATTGTGTGCCCTTTCAATATTACAAGCAAATTGGGTGGAGGAAGCCAAAGCAGAGTGGCAAAATGATGTTGCGACAAGTAATCTCATCGAGCAATTAAAAAGTGATCCCGAATGAAGTTCGCATAAGTTTCTGGCTGGAAGGGTGATACCTTTGGTATAAAGAGGCATTTGTATCTCTCGCAAGAATTCCGCAACCTTAAAATAAGATTCTCACAGAGTTGCATGAGTCTCTAGTGGGTGGTCATTCAGGATTTTTAAAGACATATCATCGAGTCAAGCAAGATTTCTCTTGGGAGGGGCTAAAGGGTGATGTTCAAAAATTTGTGGCTGAATGTTTGGTGTGTCAAAGGCATAAAGGGGAGACAATTAAGACACCAAGTCTCTTGCAACCCTTATCTATTCCTAGCCAGCGTTGGGAAGAGGTATCCATGGACCCCATCATTGTGGCTTCCCAAATCTAAAGGTCATAATGTCATCATGGTGGTAGTTGATCGGACTCACTAAATATGCACATTTCATTGCATTAGCACATCCTTTTACGTTAGTAAAGGCTAAAGCTTTTTGGAATATCCAAAAGCATGGTACACCTAAAGTTATTGTTAGTGATCGTGATCCTATCTCACTAGTCACTTTTGGAAAGATTTATTCAGCTGTTTTAGTACTCAATTGATCTTAGCTCTTCATACCATGCTCAATCAGATGGGAAAATGGAGGTTGTTAATAAGTGTTTGGAAGGATATCTACGTTGTTTCACTTCAGAGAAACAGTCTCAGTGGGTAGATTGGCTACCACTTGCAGAATGGTGGTATAACACTTCTTTTCATAGCTCATCAAAAATGTCTCCATTTTTGGCACTTTATGGATATCCTCCTCCTCCTTCCATCACATCATCAATTAATGTGTCCCCAAGAGTTCAGGCAGTAGAAGACCACTTGCTTCATCAACAACAAGTACTTTCAAGACTCAAGGAGAATTTAGCCATGGCACAAAATCGAATGAAACAACAGGCATACCAACATCGAAGTGAAAGAAGTTTTGAAGTTGGGGATTGGTCTTCTTGAGATTGCAGCCTTATAAGCAAATCTCACTAAAGCTAAAGAAAGAAAGAATAATAAGTTGTCTCCAAAGTATTATGGTCCATACCAAATCATGCAGAAGATCGGTAGTGTTGCCTACAAGCTTGAGTTGCCACCAACAACAAAGATACATCCAGTTTTTCATGTTTCCTATTTGAAGAAGGTAATTGGGCATAATATTCCCACTCAAACAACACTTCTCGAGCTGGATGAAGAAGGAAGAATCATTTTGGAACCAGAGTGCATTCGTCAAACATGCACAAAGAAGCGAGGAATAGAACTATCACTGAGTATCTCATCCAATGGAAGAAGTTACCAGTTGAAGATGCCACATGGGAAGACGAGGAGTTCATTCAAAAGTTTCCAAACTTGATTAGCATTGAGGACAATGCTTCTTTGAAGAAGGGGGCATGCTACGCCCTTAATATTATTGTACATCGGGTTATGAATAGTCAGCTTGTGGCTATCTTAACTCTCTATTAAGTCATATTATCATTAGTATATTGTTATTTAGTTGTTTAGGTCAGCCTAAGTCTTATATAGGTGTGTCTAAGTCAGCCTAGGTGATATCCTTGGCATAAATAGGTATATATAGGAGGTTGTGAGTCTTATTTCATCATTAAGTGTGAAGTGTGTTCTCATTAGAGATATTTGGAGGTTTGCCCCCTCGAAGTGGCTTGTTATTCTCAATTATTATCAAGTATTTGCAACATATTTCATATCATATTCTTCTATTGTGCAAGTATTTCATAACAAAATTTACATGCACTCCTTGTAGCCAACACACTCATATCTTATACTATCATTTTTATCTTATGCTAGCATGCCTTAATTATTTATGATCCTTATCATTCTTATAGTCTATAATCAATTTTATTATCCATATCATCCCATATCCTTTATACCTTGTTTGTGCTTATACACGATCCTTATATAACATAAGTAGATCATTGAAAATTTGAACCTGGTTATATTATATGTCTCTTGGTGGTGAATATTTTGATTTATATCCAATAAATAAATAAGATTATACTTAAAGTAATATTTTGGAAAATAATGTTTATTTAGACTCATAACTTTAGGGCATTGTTTCTAGAGTATTTATTAAAAAAATGATTTTACTTATATTTATCTAGATAATTACTTGTTCATATTTATGGAAACTTAGACTAACATATGAAGTTCAATGCCTTGATAAATCAATCTAAGTTTCAAAGAAAATATTGATCATGAATTTCATGGACATAAGTGCTTGGGAAAATGTTATGAGCAACATGAATCAAATTGATAATTGGTGAAGAAGCAAAATAGATTGAGAAATGATGAGATGCTAGATAAATAGAAAAATTCCCAACTCAAATGCATTACTATAAGGATATAAATTTGAAAGAAGCCATATCCTCTCATGGTTAGGAAATCTCAAGGAATGTTATGGCTTTCATGATAGAGGAAAAACCTTGAATATACATTTTGAGAGTTAATGAAACTATATTAGTCAACAAAATATAAGGTCCAAGAGTTCAAGGATTTAGTATAAATATCAAGAGAAGCCATTGGAGAAAGGATATTGAAACCATGAACAATGAGTGTGGAGTCATGGTGGATAATTGGAGAAGGATAATATTATCAAAAGGATAGTGTTTATGTGTGTTTCAATAGTTCTATGACGTTGAGTCTAAGACTAAAGTCCTATGTGTATAATATTGTTTATGATTGATGCTTGTGCAAATCAATGGTCACATGGATACTTTATGAATAAAATAAAATAAATATTGATGAAAAATTTAGGCCTTAATGGGACTAGTTGTAGCCATTGCTTAAATGGGGAGTAGAAATCCATCCTAGGTAATATCCCAAGAAATTATCTTGGTTGTCACTAGGTAATGGTCACCATGATTATAGTTAGATGATGGTCATCTATGTTGAAGTAGGATGATGCCACTTTTGTTGTAGTGAGGTGGGTTGATTGTAGCCTAATTTCCCTATTTCACTTGTGTTTCAACATGTTAGATTGGTTATGGTAGCACTCCCAATCTATGTGTATGAGTCTAATTTTAGTTTAGGTGTTGAGTCTTGTTTGTAATGTTTGAAATTAGTGAGTGGTTTTTGCTGGAGTGGTTGAGTAGAGGATGCTCCTACATTGTTCAAATGGTTAGATTTTTGCACCATCAAACTAATTAGGAAGTTGACAATGGCCACACAACTCACCTACACCCTTGTGAAATTGTGTACCTATTATGAGGATGGCTGAGTGGAAAAGACACATCCACAAATAGTTGCATTCACTTAAAACATTGCAAAATCATACTAAAATTTCCCACTCATGAACTATACAGACAATTCAAGAAAAGGAATACATTGTTAATTCTATTGGTACCAATTATTAGGTATTTGTTCATTCACTAGCCCATTTCTCAAAGAGCCTTCTAGAATTGTTTTCCTTAAATTGACATGAATCTAAAGCTCATCCTATGTTAAGACAAGGATCATGTTGTGCAAATTTGGTTAAGCCTTTGGAACCAAACTTACCTTCCCCATTTTATCCAAAGATTCATGACCTTGCTTTTATATTTAATGAGTTACTTGGTTGATCCAAGTTAAGGGGACTTTTTTGTGTCAAGCCTTAGAATGTCCTTTACAAGAAGTTAATTTGTGTAAGTATTTCCTCAAGTCTAAATTTTGTTTCCAATTTAATTAAGTCTAAGTTAAACTCTCAAATTCTTAATTGTTATATTTTTAGGGAAAATCCTATCCATAGATCTATGAGAGTAATTCCTAGTAGTCATTCCACAATTAAAAGTGTGGCCCCATGAAAACGGACATAATATCTGAAGATCTAACTTTTTCAACATCAAAATGGAATTTGATTAAGGTAAGAATCTATATAATTCTTGTGTTTTCTAGAAAAAAAAGGGGGAAAAATCTCCCTAACTAGCCAAAAAAGTCTTGGTGGGCTAGACCAACCAAGCATGCCATGTGTTTGCACTATAATAGTTCTAAGTCTTCGACATAATAACTTTTGAATCTTAGAACCAAAACCCAATCAATACATATTTATGTAAATTTCATGTTTGTAGGATCCTTCAAGGGTATTAAGATGTTAGACAATAGAAAATTAAGGCAACTAGATTCCAATAATTAAATTTTTACTAGTCTATTCTCTCAAATATTGATTTAGGCCTCCATAGCAATTTTCTTTTATATGAGAAAATCTTAACTAAAATAGTACATAATCAATTTGCAAAGTTTGAAATATTTATTTTAATTAAACATTAAAATTCTAAAACATTAACAAATTGATTTTTAACATCTTTAACATCATTTATCTATCTTTAAAATCTAACTAAATATTATATTTAAACTCATTTGATTTCTACAATTAAATTAACATTTATTATTTTTAATCCAAATTAAATTTATTTATCATTATAATTTAATCCATTTACTTAAATATTTTATACATATTAATTTTTAACTTACAATATTATAAACTTTAATAAATGTTTTAATTAAACTCTATTTTTTAAAAATATTTTTTTATTCGTAATAGAATTCAAATTATTACTTTATAAATTGAGCTAGTGAAATTGAAGATGAAAATGCCTAAGATACGTTCTTCGTTTTCACTTAATACATGAAACTTATAAATATTTTAAACTATTTTTTATAACATTTTAAGCCCATCATGAATTTTGTTTGTCCTTCAAAATTTATCCACTTTTCCTCTTTTACTATACTTTTCACATTATTATATGATTAAATTTTTAATAATTTTTAATTTTTGTTTTATAAGTTTGCGCAAATTTTCAACTCCCCGTAACTTGCATCATATAACATAATTTTGTAAAAATAAAGAGTATAATTTGTATTTTTGTTTTTTTGTTTTATATAATTTAATTATTATGACTTTAATATATAGTTTTGATTAATTCAATGTTTTTAATAATTTAAAAATTAAATTAATATTTATAAATAAAATTTAATTTAATTTTTAAACAATTTTTATTAAAATTTTATATAAAAATTATTATTTACAAATAAAATTTAATTTATGTTTAAACAATTTTCACATCTTAAAATAACAATTTTTTTAGATTTTAAAAAGTAGGCACCATCTTCACTCAATTCAAGGTTCATGTAAAAGATTGACATATTTTATAAAAATTCAATTTGAACCAATACAATTCTAAATTGTTGTTATTCATTAACTCCATACCAAAACTTTCAAATTGTACACCTAAAATATTTATAAAAGGACAACTGCATGTCATTTCAATCACCATTTGTCATCAAAGATGAGCCCTCATTATCTAAAATCACCCTCTTCTAATGTTTGTGCCATCCAAAATCATTCATACCTCTATCATAACATTTTTTACATTAACTATTCCAATTGTATTAGCCTTTTTGTCAACAAATTTCAAAACCCTAGCTCTTGCACTAGGTCAATGCATTACCCAATACATTTTGTTCATTATTATCACCATAGTCACATCATTTGCATTTATTGTTTGATGCCTTCCAACTTTACCATTTTCGTAGAATCAATCAAATGGCTTGACTAAAGTGCAAGGAGGAAATATGCCAATTTGTTATCCCAAACATAGCAAGTTCCAACAATGTTCTTCAACACCACCAACTTTCCAATTATATGTACTAAAGATACAAAGAGAAGCTCAAAGCCACACAAAAGGGTCAAAGTTGAATGTAAAGTTCAAGACTCCATATAAAAGGATCATTTTTGCAAGTACGAGATTGACTTAACACATAGTTTTAGGTTTCATAGACCATAACTGTCTTAGTCTATTCACCTCATATCCAATCTTATGTACTAAGTAACTCCCATCCCCAAGAGGTATAGTATTACCATAATCCATAATGATATTTGAAATTACTTCTAATGATAACTATATAATCATTTTGAACATCTGCATTTCAAATCACTCTCTAGTCCATTATTTTATTATATACACCATCTATTATAATCTTTCTAATCTCTTTCCTTGATACTAAAACACACATTTATATTAATTATTTTTATTTTTATTAAATACACACATTTAAATTCAAAATTCAGCTTATTTTAGTTGAATTACACAAATGATTATGAGCATACACTTTTATTTTCCTACAAATCCAAAATAGTAATAAAAAATAAAAATAAAAAACTTTCTAAAAACAATCTAGGGGAGAGGACCTAGTAGTTGTGCACCTAACTTCGCGTTCCTCAAAATCCTACTTGGAAATTTCAAATCACTCCAATTTTTTTACAGCAGCTTACTTGGCAAGTCCCCTGCTTATAACAAAAGTTTCGGGGCCACATCATCAAATATGATGCCACATCAGCATGCTTTTTGTCAAGGTGTCCAAAAAGGCACCGTCTAGACCCCTTACCAATACTTGTGCATTCACATCACCAGTAGTTGAGCGCTGATGTGGCATCACATGATTGGTTGCTTTTTAGATCAAAAGAATACATTTTGTTTAATTATGGGTAGTAAAGTCACAACTATTGGCATTATATAAACAACTATTGACATTATATATACAACTATTGGGCATTATATTAACAAAAACATTCTCAACTATTGAAACATGCTCAACTACTGGGTCCTCTCCCCTATATAAAAAATTATTATATCATTGTATTTTTCAATATATAGGTAAATTTAATGAAATCCCATAAAATTAAATCATTTCCTCATACACGATGAATCATTTCATTCCCAATAATCTCTTATCTTTGCCAGGCTAGCAAAGGGGCTTGCCGTTACGAAAAACGTGCGTTGAAAGCTTTTTAGTTGAATACTCCTCTTTTTCCACGTAGAAAACATTTGACGGCTAAAATCAACGGCGTTTTCGTCACTTTTTCCCTTCACCCTTGGCACGATCTGCCTTTCGTTTTCGAAAGAAAAATGATGCATGTGGAGTGACATTAAAGATCGGGCTTCTTTCCTGGGAGTCGAACATGTGACCACCCTTTCCTTACAACTTTCTTGAATGCTGTGAAACAGTAGCTAACAGAGACTGACATCTACGGTCTCAATTCTTTTTTAGTAAAAACAACAGATCCCGTCAATTAACATAAACTGTACCTGTAAAAACATACACGACAAGTCCAGCGAGATCCGAGCCCTGGTCACCGACAGAATTCACGGGCCTCCCGTCAAGTGTTGAGATTTTTTTCTATGGCCAGTCAAGCCTACGTGTTGTCCGCGGCGTTGATAACTTGGACGGGAAAATTCCCTGTTGCCGTTAAATCTTGGTGTATTGCTCACGTTTTTGTGAAGACCAACACTAGAGTCTAGGGCCTCTGTTTGACTTGTGAGGGCTCTAGGCGGGCTCTCTTTACTACTAATACCCAACAACTTGCATTGCTTCACCATTCTCATCTTCTTCAGACTGGTTATTGAAAGCAGTGTGAGCAATAGGAATACTTTGTATTTTTGTATTGAAGCCATTGTGATGATATGGCGATCAGCCCAAGAAGTAAAATGGAACTGAGAATGAAGCAGAGTAGAGATGTTAGCCCAGACAGAGCCAAACCAATGTGGGTTGAGCCCAAATCGAAGGCCCCTAGAAAAGTGCAGGTTGTTTATTATCTCAGCAGGAATGGCCTGTTAGAGCATCCCCATTTCATGGAAGTTGCTCTTTCATCCAACGAAGGACTCTACTTGAGAGGTACTTTTAGTCCTAGTCCCAAGTTCAAACTCTTCACATTTCCATAAATATTGGAATGTGTTCATTGACTTGTTCAATCTATATGGATTTTAGTCAATCTGTTCTATCTCTGTATTTTTTGAAGATACAAGCAACTTTGAATCCATCTAGGAATTCCTGATGGTCAGGTAAGTAGAATTCTTTTAAGGAATACCATCAATTGCCTATGCGGTATGGATATATATTTAACATGGCTTTTTGTGGGTTGGATGTGCAGATGTAATACACCGTTTGAATGCTCTTCGAGGAAAAGGCATGCCATATCTGTTCTCCTGGTCTTCGAAAAGGTGAGCTACTATAGGAGGGCTGATACCTTATGAATGGATAGGATGATGGTAATTTGTCAATGTCTGTAGCTCTCATGTTTTAATGTCAGATTTCTATGTGAGTGGATTTAGAGAAGGCTTATTCATGATTGGGTCTTGTGATGATGTGTAGGAGCTATAAAAGTGGTTATGTCTGGCATGATTTATCAGAGGATGATATCATATACCCCGCTCAAGGAGAGTATGTCTTGAAAGGCTCCGAGCTCTTTGAAGGTTCCTCAGGTAGGACTAGTTGGAATATGAGACAGAGACATTGTCTCATGTGCTTCTATATTATTAGACTTATTGAGCTTCTTTTGTTGTACGTGCAATTTGTATCCATCTTTAGCTGTATCTATGTTTTTTGTGTCAGTCTCTGACCACTGCTCTGTCATATGAATTCGCTAATGTTGTTTGTTCTGATGCATAACCTTACAAGACTGCTGTATGCTTTAGAGGCCCCTTTCCCACTAAACATCAAATGGTTCATGGCGATAATGTTCTTAATTTGTCACAAAGCATACTAGATGGATGTAGTCTAGACGGAGGATCTTTAATTTATGTACTTCAGCTAAAGAAAACTGGGCTTTTCGATTTACAACCGGGTTTTTAGATTTATAACCACGTTTCTAGGGGCTTTATGAATTTAGTTGTGAAATTACAGAAAATTAATGCATATCAAATCTAAGTGACTGATTCCCGATGATTTGTGTCTTCAGATCGTTACCAGCAAGGCTCGAATGCGAGGCTGTTGAATCCCAAACATCCGTTGGAAGTACCCCATTCTGGTAGATACCAAGATACAGTCTCTTCTACCAGTAGGACTGTGGTAGTCCACAAACAAAGAATAAACAATGTGGAAGAAAGCACAATACAGAGAGCCAACTCTCTTGGCGACGGACAAGGTCCTCAAATCCAATTCCAGGCTACTCAAAATATTGGCTTAAGCAGCAGGTTGAATACAGAGAATCATCATACTACATTAAGGGCAGGCACTAGTGCAGCTGTCTCTGCCTATGATCGTCGTGGAGGAGCGACACGTAAGTCATATGGAGGAGAGTCTTCTTGGGGCCCTTTGGAGCTTGGGGAGTACAAAGTATACAAGACAGAATCCGTAGCTTCTACAGTGGACCACGGGGCAGACGCTGCAACACAGACAGAAGAAAAGAGAATCAGATGTACCAAAGGAGTCTCTACCGAAGAGGAAGAGGAGGAAGAAGAAGAATGCAATTCAACTTTGGTAGAATCAAAAGAGAATCGGCACGAAGATCAGAAGCCTACAGAGCTAAGTGGTGGGGAAGTTTCTCCCCCACCTTCTTCCAGTGGATCTCCGGGAAGCCCAAATTCTAAAATAAAATCCAACAGCAAGCCAAATAGTTTTAGATGCCATTCTATTGAAGAAGGAAACTTTGTTATAACCACAAGACCCAGAGCCTCTAACGTTCTCATGCAGTTGATCTCTTGCGGTTCAATTGCTGTCAAGGATCACAATTTTGTTGGTATTCCTTTCTCCAGGTATCAGGGATCTTGTGATGAATCTAGATCGTCCAGGCTGAAAGTAGTTTCTACTACGTCCTCTGTATCTAAGAAGGTTACAGTAGATGACGAGTTCCTGAGAATGCCTGACAACCCACGCCTGGCACATCTTCATCTAGAAGACAAAGAGTACTTCAGTGGTAGCATTGTGGAGACCAAAAGTGAGAAGGAAACAGAAGGAGAGGAGCCTACTTTGAAGAGATGTGCCTCATACAATGCTGACAGGTATTGTCTGTTAGATTAATTCACTTGTACTGATTGTGCCTTCACAGAAAAAAATGTCACTGTTTATGGATAATTAATGCGTGTAGCTGTTACAGATGCTCATAGAATCAATGAAATAATAATTTTCTCATTCCCACACTTATTTAATTAAGCACAATATTTTACCTTCCCATTAATTGTTTTGTTGCCTAAAGGGGCATACAGAGTTTGGTGCTCTAGCTTTACAAACATCTTGAAAATTTCAGCAGCAATAAAATCATGCCATTGTCTTAGGCTGCTCTTTTGGCTAGATTTTGTATATGCTAGGTGAGAATGGCATAGATGCCAAGACGAGCTACAAATGTTTTCTTGTTTTTGGAGGTTGAAAGTTGTTTCAAATGGAAATATATTTGGAAAGCACAGATCTGACAAACATAGCTGGTAGAATTCCTATTTACTCTAAATAGTATCCTTTCAGAGAACTTTTAATAATGGTAGACATCAGACTAGGAATCTGTGCTGATATTAGAATAGTGAACAAAATAATCTCTTGAAATACATTTGAGGATTTAGTTTGCCCGTTTGCTTTACTTGTGGTCAGAAAAAAAATCATTTTTTGCAGTTTGTTTGAGTCTCACGGACCTTCCATGGGGGAGATTCAAAGAATTAACTTTGTCATCCAGTTTATGTTCCTTGGCATTAACACAAATAGGCCTGTGCTATGCCATAAATGCAATAGTTGAGAGAAAATACAGATATCCTTAAACTAAATTTACCGTTTTTGATTTTTTATTGCAGAAGTGATCAAATCTTATACCTAATTATTGTGTTTTTGTTCTGTTGGCAGAAGCTCCAAGTCCAATATACTTGAAAGACCAAATGATGAGGAAAACAATGGAGCTCGAGCTAAGTGCATCCCCCGAAAGATCAAGTCTTTCAAAAAGCAGCAGTCCAGGAATGAGACCCAGAAAACTCCATCCAAAGAGTTAAAAGAGCCTAGCAAACTAAGAAGGGTATCCAATGGTACTTCTGCTATGAAACAGACAACAGATTGCAATATTGCCTCCAGTAAAAACTCAAACATGACAGCTGATATTGGTTCTCAAAGATCAGAGTCATTCAGGAACTCGTTCAGGGAGGAACAAAATGTTATCATGAAAGATCACCATCAAAGGTAATAAAATAGCTTCTCGATAAACTTTCCTCTAGGCTTTTGCAATAGTCAGGTAAGTATTGAAATTCAGAATAGTAGTTTTAAAACCTGTAGTTAAGTGATTTTTTGTCTTCCATTTGATGGTTAAATTTTTGCGGCACATCCATGATAGATAAAAACGCCTTTTCAGAAATGCCATCTTCCTTGAACTTGACCTTCAGTATAGTTGTGCTCATTTTTCTTTGTATTTGGTTAAGCAGGCAATCTTCAGCAACTAGTTTGATGGTTGAATCGCAAGCAATAAGTACCCAGGAAACCGAGGGAAACTCACCAACAATTGAACTAAGGCAACATCTGCAGGAATGCAGGTAAGAGTCCTTATTCTCAAGTTTCCAATTTTCTTTTGGTTGATTCAGAATGAAGTGGGAGCTCTGTTCCATATTATAAACTTTTTTCTGATTTGTATTCCTTTGATATGATGAAAACAGGATTTCTGAGATGGCAGCCAAGGCAGAACAAAAGCCAAACTCTTCTAGAGTCTCTCAAAATTGCAAGCAACAAAACACATCTTGACTGTCATGTTCATGTGTCAAAGATATAGAGATGAATATATACGGCTATAATCTGGACAAATAAACAATGCCTGAAGTTGATACAGAGAAATGTTGCATTGGCAAACATGTATGCTCATTAGACATAAAAATTGCGCACTAGAATTGCCCAAGTAGGGCTTGAATTACCTGAATCTGCAGTCCTCTTTCTGTACATTAATATAGGCCATAGAGATTACGATATAAGGTTTGTAAAGTGCAACTGTATTGGCTCTATATTGTGGTGTGAGTGAAGAGATTTTGTGATATATTAATTATTATACTGTAATGAGATGAATGTTTGCAGCTTCTTGTGTTGGAAATGAACTTTCAAATTGATACATCATGATATCTAAATTTCTAATAGAATGATCAGATGTTTTCTTGAATTCCCAAGGGAAGGGGTTTTTAATATATAGCTGACAGCATTAAGAAAATGTAATTGATATTTTCATCAAGCAACTCTTTTCTTTTTCTTGGTTAAGAAAGCCATTTGAGGAAACAAGCTCAGTGTTATTCTCTCAAGTGTACCACTCTTCTCAATCGATGAAAATTAGTGAAATATAAACCCCTCAAAAAGTCCAAAACTAACATTCTTATATAAGAAAATTACATGGACGTGAAGCATTTAAATTAAATAAGCAATACTAACAAGGCTAATTAGATTCTGAAGTTGGTCATGGTTGTGGATGGAGGCTCAGAAGCAAAACCATCTTCCTCCCTATTTCTTAAATTTGGCTATAAATTGTATTATTTTCCAGCTTTTCTTTGCTAAGGATATGGTAATATGTATCCAATTGTTACCTGCCAGAGGCTTGATTGCAATGTGAACCTAATAAATTTAGGTGAATACTAAAATTTTACTTGGAGTTGTCCAATAAATAGGCAGCGTTCCATCATTCATCCAAAAAGTGTTGTCCAAAATGTTGTTTCCAATTCTTGTCGACTGGATTTATTTCAGGAAAATGTTTTTCAAAAAATCTGATTGCTTAAACAAAATAAACAGAGCAAGCAAACTAAGGTGATGAGACAAAGTGCATGCATCACAAAGCTAGTTTGAAGTCAAACTCATTGACTTATAATTCATGAGTAGTGGTTCACATGAACCCGTTCATTCTCAATGGTCCACTTAGCACTCATTGCATCTAGGTGATGCTTACAAGGGTGCAACATAGGAACTTCTTGGGAGCTCATCCATCCTAGTATTATTCTGGCTCAAGCATGATGGATGATCTCTTGGGAAGTCTCAATGCTTCACCTGTGTGAGCATCACCTGGATACATTGGATGTTTAGCCGACCATTTATTCTGGAGGGATGGCTTTGTTTGAATCACTACTCATAAATTATTGGTCAACGAGTTTAACTCAAAAATTATGCAGTAGGATCTTGAAAACAATATTGCAAAATATGTTTATGTTAGTGATTGAGGTTTGAGTTATATGAATGTAACGGTTTTAATCTAAATGCAACTTACGAAATAGGTAGGGTACAATTAAAGACAACAAATTAATTTATAATTTCTGAAACAGCAAATTAAATAACAGTTTGCCCACCGTAGAAACAAAGAAACAAATGTAACTCAAAATGAGCAACCAAACAACAGATTGTCTGCAAGAAGAGGAAAAAGCAGTAAAAATACAAGACCGATCGAGCAAAATTAAATAGTGTAATAACAGTTTGCCCACCGCAGAAACAAAGAAACAAATGTAACTCAAAATGAGCAACCGAACAACAGATTGTTTGTGTTGATTTTTGTAGCTAGAAAAGTGGGATATGGATTTGCTTTAAAGCAACCCAAGATAAGATTTGCTTTAAATCAATTCGAGTTGGATTTTTAGCAACAACAGGATTTTTATTCTTTAAATAGAATGTTTCTGAGTTTGTGAGGATAAGATAAATCCAAGAGTGGGATTTTATTCTTTAATAGAATGTTTCTGAGTTTGTGAGGATAAGATAAATCCTAGAGTGATTTTATGTGTAAATAAAGCCAAAGAAAGCAAGGCACGCTAAGTAAAGCAGCTAGGCTCTATAAATACAAGATTGCTGTAGCAAACTCATATTGTATTTTCAAAAGAAAAGTTTGCTGTTAGGCTGAATAGAAGATCCAACATTTGCAGGTTTTTCCCCGCATTGGGGTTTCCTGGGTATATCTGTGTTATTGTCTTTTTGTGTTTGGCTTCATGTTATTTTTGCTTCTGCTGTTATTAGCTGTTAATTAACCCAGTTGTATTAATTGTTATAAATCAGATTTCTTTCTGTGAATTTATTGTGCAATTAATCTGTTGCTGGGTTATAGAAATTAACATGGTATCAGAGCTCTAAACTCTGAATACGAAGCCAAGATTTGTAACGCAGATTTCAAGAAAAAAAAAAAGTCATCAGATTTTCGTCTCCAATTCTTTTGTGGCTATGGCAACCAGTGTTCGATACGAGGACAGGCTCGAGGGTGCGTCTAACTTCTTGCAGTGGAAGGTTCGGATTACATCTGTTCTCAAGGAGAACAGGCTATGGACCTATGCTAGCACAGAAGTGACTCCACCAACAAATGATCCTGTTGCCTTAGATTCGCATGAAGTCAAAGAGGCCAAAGCTCAAAGGATTATCCTGGATGGAGTAAGAGATCATTTAATTCCTCATTTATCGGGGAAAGACACCGCCAAGGAGATGTGGGATACGCTCACAAAACTTTATCAGAGCGACTATCAGAGTCGTAAGATGATGCTCAAGGACAAATTGCATAATACCAAGATGTCCAAAGGTGAGAGTGTGACCTCTTACTTGTCCAAGCTGACACAGGTCAGGGATGAGCTTGCTGCTGTTGGAGAGACGATTAAAGAAGATGAGTTGGTGCGTATAGCCTTGAATGGTTTTTCAAAGCACTGGGAAGTGTTTGTCAAGTGTGTTGTCGGCAGAGATCGGCTACCTGATTGGGCAAGACTTTGGGATGATTTTGTTCAGGAGGAGATCCGTGAAGGTGCTCATCGAGGATCAGACAAAGAAGGTTCAAGATGAAGAAAATCTTGCTCTTGCAAGCAAGGGTAGAAGAAGTCCAATAAAGAGCAATCGGAAGGTTCTTCTTCCAAGAGTGGGAAGAAGAAAGATCTGAGCAAGATTAAATGTTTTTGCTGCCATCAGATGGGTCACTATGCCAGTCAATGTCCGAATAAGAAAAATAAGGACAAGCAGAAGAAGCAATTTGCTGCTACAGCAGAGGTGGACGAGTTTGCATCACAATTTGAGAATGAGTTTTCACTCATTGCCTGTCTCTCAAGTTCAATTGCCAACAGGGTATGGTATATTGACAGTGGGGCTTCTCGCCACATGACGGGAGTCAAAGAATGTTTCACCAAGTTGGAGGAGAAGAAGTTGGATTTCTATATTGAGCTCGGAGACAATGCCAAGTACCATGCAACTGGTATTGGCACCGTCAAGTTTCAGAGGGAGTCTGGCAAACCTTTGTTGGTGGAGGATGTGTTGTATGTCCCTGGCATGACAAAGAATTTAATCTCAGTTTCTGCCTTGGAAGACAAGGGTTACATCGTGACCTTTGAGAGGGGAAAAGTCTATATTCGTCCCAAAGATTCCAAGATTGCAAAAGTGATTGGTGTCAGGCATGGTAGCTTGTTTCGGTTACAGTTTGAGCCAACACATGCATTGGTTAGTAGCTGTAAAGGGATAGGAGAATTGTGGCACAGGAGGATGGCTCACCTTCACTATGGAGCACTTAATATTCTTAAGGAAATAGTGATAGGGCTGCCTGAGATGAAGACAGAAAGCATGAGGTGTGCAAGGGTTGTGCTCTTGGGAAATATGCCAAGACCAGTTTTCCAAGCAGCGACACTAGATCCGAAGGGATTTTGGATCTTGTACACTCAGATGTGTGTGGACCTATGTCAACAACATCCTTGAATGGATATGAGTATTATGTTACCTTCATTGATGATTTCTCCAGGAAGACATGGATATATTTCATGAAGAATAAAGATGAGGTCTTCATAGGTTCAAAGAGTTTAAGGCTCTCGTGGAGAACCAAACTGGGAAGAAGATCAAGATACTGAGGTCTGATAATGGAGGCGAGTATACCTCGAATGCCTTCAAAGATTTTTGTGCTCAGGAAGGTATCAAGAAAGAGTTGACAGTTCCATACAACCCTCAGCAGAATGGGGTTGCTGAACGAAAGAATAGAGCTATCGTTGGAGCAGCCAAGGCCATGCTTCATGATCAGGATCTGCCTTGGTTCTTATGGGCAGAAGCTTGCAATACAGCTGTGTATTTGCAGAATAGGAGTCCTCACAAAGTGTTGGGAAAATTGACTCCAGAAGAGGCATTCACTGGTAAGAAACCAGATTTGGGGCACATTCGCATCTTTGGATGCCTTGTGTATTGTCACATTCCTGAACATGAGAAGAGAACCAAGTTGGAACCTACTGCAAAGAAGGGTATCCTTGTTGGGTACAGTGAAACTTCTAAGGCTTATCGGGTTTATATTCCTGCTCTCAGGAAAATAGTGGTTCGCAGAGATGTGAAGTTTGAGGAAGAGAGGGCTCTTCAGAAGTCAAGTAACTTGATGAATGAGGAGGAACAAACATCCACAGTTGAGGTAGCACAAATTCCTCAAACTTCAGTCACACAAGCTGGAGAGCAGAACAAGCAGGATGATCAGATAGAGGAACAAATAATTCCTCAGCCTCAGATTCCTATGAGTGAGAAGAGGAGAAATAGGGCAGCTGAGCAGACATTGAGAGAAGCTCAAGAATACGTAGGTGATCCTCAAGATTCAGTCAGACAAAGAAGGGCTCCCAGACGTTATTCAGATTATGTGGCACTTATGAGTGAATTAATTGAAGTAGAGCCTTCCAGCTTTCAGGAGGCATCCAAGCACCAAGTGTGGAAAGATGCCATGGTGGAAGAGTATTCTTCCATCATGAAGAACAGTGTGTGGGAGGTAGTACCAAGACCAGAAGATAAGTCTGTGGTGGGCTCGAGATGGCTGTATAAGATTAAGCATGCTGCAGATGGTAGTGTGGAAAAATTCAAAGCCCGGTTTGTGGCTAAGGGTTTTCACAGAAGGAAGGAGTCGACTATGATGAGACTTTCGCTCCAGTAGCCAGGTACTCATCCATAAGAGCTATCATTTCTATAGCAGCACAGATGGGTTGGAGGATTCATCAGATGGATGTAAAGACGGCCTTCCTCAACGGGGTGATTGAGGAAGAGATTTACATAGAAGCAACCAGAAGGGTTTGAAGCACATGAGAGGGATTCTCATGTATGCAAGTTGAAAAGAGCACTGTATGGACTCAAGCAGGCTCCTAGGGCATGGTATTCACGTATCGACAATTACTTACAAAGTGTGGGCTTCATCAAGAGTGAGGCAGATTCAAACCTGTACTATGTTCAGGTGAAGGGTGAACTTCTCATATTGTTGTTATATGTTGATGACCTATTTCTCACAGGGTCAGAGGAGCTCATAGCACATTGCAAGTGGGATCTTGCAGGAGAGTTTGAGATGAAGGACTTGGGGTTGATGCATTACTTTCTGGGATTGGAGTTGTGGCAGAAAGAAGGAGAGATCTTCCTTGGACAAGGAAAGTACTTAATTGATATCTTGAAGCGATTCAGGATGGAAAACTGTAAGCCTATGTCAACGCCACTTGTGACCAATTGGAAGAAGATTGATGCTTCCAGATCAGAGGCAGTGGACCCTACTTTATACAGACAGTTGATAGGCTCTCTTATGTATCTGGTCAACACTAGGCCAGACATTTGTTTTGCAGTGAACTCACTCAGTTAGTTTATGGTGGAACCTAAACGTGTGCACTGGATAGCTGCGAAGCATGTTTTGAGATATCTCCGAGGCACAGTTGATTATGGGCTGAAGTATGTTGGCAGGATGGAGTGAAGCTCAAGGGGTTTACTGATGCAGATTAAGCAGGCAGTACGTGATCAAAAGAGCACTTCAGTGCGTTTCAGTTTGGGATCAGGAGCAGTCTCTTGGTACAGCCGAAGCAATCAGTTGCACGAGTTCTGAGGCCAGTATATAGCAGCCGTATGGCTACATGTGAGGCTATCTGGCCGGAAACTTCTAGAGGCTCTTTAATCGGAGTTGGATCCTACATCATTTACTGTGATAATCAAAGTTGCATCAAACTCTCTGAGAATCCAGTGTTTCATGACAAGTCAAAGCACATTGAGATCAAGTACCACTTCATCAGAGATTGTGTGGAGAAGGGGATAGTGAAGCTCAATTACATTCCTACGGATGAACAGATAGCAGATATCCTGACGAAGGCCTTGATGAAGAGCAAGTTTGAATTCTTCAGGGACAAGTTGGGTGTGGTGCAGAACACTTTCCTCGCTAAGAGGGAGTGTTGATTTTTGTAGCTAGAAAAGTGGGATATGGATTTGCTTTAAAGCAACTCAAGATAAGATTTGCTTTAAATCAATTCGAGTTGGATTTTTAGCAACAGCAGGATTTTTATTCTTTAAATAGAATGTTTCTGAGTTTGTGAGGATAAGATAAATCCAAGAGTGGGATTTTATTCTTTAATAGAATATTTCCGAGTTTGTGAGGATAAGATAAATCCTAGAGTGATTTTATGTGTAAATAAAGCCAAAGAAAGCAAGGCACACTAAGTAAAGCAGCTAGGCTCTATAAATACAAGATTGCTGTAGCAAACTCATATTGTATTTTCGAAAGAAAAGTTTGCTGTTAGGCTGAATAGAAGATCCAACATTTGCAGGTTTTTCCCCGCATTGGGGTTTCCTGGGTATATCTGTGTTATTGTCTTTTTGTGTTTGGCTTCATATTATTTTTGCTTCCGCTGTTATTAGCTGTTAATTAACCCAGTTGTATTAATTGTTATAAATCAGATTTCTTTCTGTGAATTTATTGTGCAATTAATCTGTTGCTGGGTTATAGAAATTAACAGTCTGCAAGAAAAGAAAAAGGAATAAAAATACAAGACCAGTCGAGCAAAATTAAATAGTGTTCTAATATGGCAGTGGGTGGAAGTTGAGGGATATCCCTTAGAGTTGTCAGCTTAGCAAAAATAAAATGGTTATAGACTCTAGAAATTCAGGGCTAGCCCCAAACTACACCAAAAAAAACCTAGAAAAGCTTTCATATAAAATAATGGAAGTTTATTAAAATTAGAATTGAATCTATTAATCTCTTCCAGAGATAATCCGATGACTCTGTCACTCTTACCATATTTACTCTCCTCTCTGCCTGGCTAGTCATTAATAAAGGCAAAGCTAATAAATCCCCATGGAATTCTTTCCAGTGTTAACAGCACCGGTGTGTCCACAAAAATGGGAGTGGGCCACTACAGTTCAATTACTGAAGAATGATCTGCTGTTCCTGTTACTTCTTTGATTGTTATTAGTTCTTGCTATTTCTTGTGATGTTTCCTTTCTTTCCTGTGGCTCCTGTGAGCCCTTGTAATGAATCACCGCTATTTTAACATTTTCACTATAAACAAATCGCCATAGGATTTTAAATGCCCACTTGTATGTTTTACAGATGCCTTCCTCGGTAAGCCCGCATAGGCTGTACACTATATATACAGACTCAGTACACTATATATATATATAGAATGGAAGGCTAGAAACTCGGACGGCTATGGGTCTTGGACAGTTGCTTGTGGAGATATTTAAGTTGAATACATTATAACGAAGTTCCATTAGGTAGAGTTGGACTATTTATCTCACTTGAGCAACCCATGCTAATTATGAATTGGGCTATCTGTATTTAATATGAAATTTTCTTTGGAACATCTCTAATGACACAAAAACAAGTCTTCCTGTTACTTTTTTTCTCGTTTTAAGAAACACAAGAATGTTTTATTATGATAAAACAAATAATCCTTATGATAAAACAAATAATCCCTGCACCAGCACTTAAAATTACCCCCATTTCCGGTACTGCCAGTTTCTGTCAATGACATTCCTGTCACAGGATTCTGTGGACGCTTCTGAGTAAATTCTGACCCATTTCGATTTAGTCCTATTCAGACTATTGCCAACTACTTCTCAGGAACCTGTAATAAATGCAGACTGTAGTACCCACCTTTTAACTGGTCAGTGATCAGCTTCTTGTACATGGATCACCAAATTTTTGACACTGGTCCACAAAATTTGAAATAGACATTGAATATTGAGAGGACTGTGTGTATATAAAAGGATGACATGATACGGTAGTTGACTCTGTTGCAGTGGGTACACTGTACATAAATTGAAGGGGGCATGGAGTCTGGAATCGGGAAGCGAACCGAAGAGGGAAACTGATAACTAGGGAATTTGGTGCGAAAACCACTATTAGCTAAGAATGTGAACCGCTCTATAATCCATAAGTAATACGGGTCATTGTCCACTGGACGTGGAGAAACGACAGGCGGTGGTGACGGCGGCCATGATTTTGTGGGTGTTTTGCTGTAAAGTTTCTTCTGTTTTTTCCCGCTGGTGTAAGCGGCGCCGACAAATTTATGGGAGTGGGAGAGTGGGAGAGTGGGAATCGATGCTCTCCATTCTGACTTTAGTGAGGTGAAGAAGTGCAGGGCATGTGAAAAGATCTGATGTGCACTTGTAACTTCGAAGTCCCAACACTTTCTTCGAGTCGCGTCATGTAAAACTCATTGACTTTGTTTCTTAGCGACTGCACTTTGGTTGGTGTGAGATTAGATAGATTTAAAAAATAGTATTGTAATGTGTTTGGTAGAAAATTGTGTGATTTTTTTGAATTAATATTGTAAATTATATTTCATAATGAAATAAATTTGTATTGGTGGTTTATAGAGTGGTTTGTCAGTTATAAAATAGTGTTGTTATAGGGATTAAGTGGGTACTCTCTTCTATTTGTTTACTTATTTATTTTTGTCTTCTTTAATTTTGATTTGGGTGGGAATTTTAGGTAAAAAGTTTATTTAAAGTAATTTTTTGGTTTTGTTTTATATTCATTTTGATTTTTTTAAATATAATAATTTAAATGTTTAAATGATATATTTTTATTTAAGAGTTGGTATTCAATTTGTATCTTATTTTATTTCGAGTTTTTGTTTTTTAGTAGTTTGAACTCAATCTTCATATTTATTGGTTTTTTTTTTAATTTTTAATTTTTAGTTATTTTATCTTAGGTTAAAAATCACAATTGTAATTTTGAACTTGATTCAAAATTATTTGTCTAACTTTGACCCTTGAATTTCTAAATTCATATTTAAACATGGATCCAAGTTATAACTTGCTTCCAATTAGTTCTTGTTTGTCAACATAGTGCGAATACAAAAATTTACAAGTTAGGGTGTTGTATAAAAGGACAAAGTCCTAATTCTTTTTAGGTCATACATTATCAATTAGAGATCATATTATTTGATCATTTATCATTTAAGCATTTATGAGCATTGCATCATTATCTAAGGTCACATGGACATGTATAGGCATTTGCATTTCTACATAGCATTTTTGTGTACTTGTTCATATTAAGGGGAAGTCCTAGATTGAACCCTAACATAGCTATAAGTCAAGTTGAAGATGGCATGATAGCAAATTTGAGCAATACTAATTATTTTAATGGGGAATAAGATTTTGATCATGATGTTGACGTATAATACATGGAGAAGCAAGTTATGATTTAAACTACAAAATTAATTTTTGTATATCTCACAAATTTAGGCAACAATGTTAATCCTTCTACTTTGATTGATTTCCTTCACAACTTATTAATTAAAAATCCATATATAACATATGTACTTAAGGTATAGACCAAAAGGTGAGCTCATCAAGTCTTTTGATAGTGTCTTTCACCCCATCCCTCCCAAGTCTCTCCTTCCATAGTCCCTCCTAGTTCCTCCTCTACTTTTTTATACCACACATATCCACTTCTCATATTCAACCTTTTCTTGTGCCTAATTTTCATATCATGCTTATTTATGTTCAACCCACTTCCATTGTGCCTTCTTCTCATCCAACTAGTATAATACCTACCTCTCATGTTGTTACCACCCTATCTTCCATTACTATTCCATAACTTATTCACACTCCACCTATCATTTATCATGTTGCCACTTCTACCCCTATTCCCACTCCTAGCATGCATCTCTATATCCTTTCATATAATTGTATTGTAATGTGTTTGGTGGAAACTTGTGTGTGTTTTTTTTAATTAATATTGTAAATGTTACAACCCAAATTGTGAGGTTACTGTTTGCTATTACTAGATAAAGGAAAAGTGAATGTAATATGAATTCTGGAGAAGAATTAATGATGCTTGTACCTTGTTTTAAATATGAGTGTTATCTCACTTGATGTTGTTTCATGTGATGCTATCTCAGTTGATGTTATTCATGGTGAAATATTGCATAAGGAGGCTAATGAATCATGTTATTCTAACTTGATATGTTTATGTATACTGCTAATGTTATGAACATGTAACTGTCGTGAGTTTATGTTAGTGGATGTAGGTATGTGAACCATTCCTCCAAGCGGAGGGGAAATATCACTCGGGAGAGGAGCTTGGTCGGGTAATCGGTAAAGTAAACTATCTGAGCATACACACATGTCACCTTAGATTGAGTGAATTGAGTCAATTATGTTGGTTTTAGATAAGTCATCCCTAGCTCGTACATTGGCATTAGGAGTCTTGTTTACTTCTTTATGTTGTTGTGAGTGATGTTTATCTGTATGTCTATCTCGTTGTATTATGATCATTATGATGGTAATGTGAATGGATGTAAGTGAATATGTTGAATGGGTATATATACATATATATATAGTATATACACATATCCATATGTATATACATATCAATATAGGCATATGCTCGACAGATGGATATGCTCATACAAATGTATCGATATGGTATACCTACACATATGTGTACATTGAGGTATATACAGATATATACATGTATATATACACACAACCTATTATATGTGGATATTAATAATATTATATTATTAATGCCTGACAATTTACATATATATGTATATATATACACATATCAGATATGTTGATTGGCTTACGATATGTTTATAGAATGATATATATATATTATATGTTATGTACATATATATATATATTATGACAAAATAGTATATATATGTATGCATGTATATAAATAATATATAATATGTATATATTTCAATGTTATAAATCTCATTATTGGAAATTAAATTATTTTCCACTTTGAGTTAATATTAAACTCTAACTATGGAATCAGGTGAAATATTACTCAGTCGATTATTGATCATCAATTATTGGAAATCGGGTTAAATCACCCAACTGACTATTATCACCAAATATGAAGATAGAATGAATCAAAACTTTATTGCTTTGGGAAATATACGTCAATATAATGTATGAGGAAATATTCTGAAACTATAGTTTGAACTTTGGAAAATCAAAATGAAGTTTAGCGCTGGAATGAGACACGTGCATATGCGCAGGACTGTGACAAAGTCATAGGGAGTGCAAACACAACTCAAATGATGTCGATTAAGCCATGAATGTAGGCTATGTGGATTACAAATAAATAATGTAATTTTTCACTGTGATTATTTACTCGCCATATTTTAGGATTGGCGCCATATTTGGGAGATGCCTGTAGGTGTCAATTTGGAATATTTCACCATGTGCAAGTTTGAATTGTTCTTCAACTTGCTGTCAAAATATGGAGGTCAACTCACCTCTAGAAAGCTGAGTATGGAGTTGGAATTCCACCACTTATCAAATTGAAACATTCAAAACACAATTCTGGCAGCTTACATGCCTTAAGAGGAGGAATTCGACGGGCTAGTGAGGCTCTATAAATAGCCACCCAGTTCATCATTCTTTACTTACTGATTTACTTGTCTTCTGGATAAATTACCTTGAGACTTATTTTCTGTAGAGCATTATTCTATTTTTCTGAGAGATATATATTCCTGAGAGTTGAGTTTGGTTGAAATTACTAGTCTTCAATATCGATTCACCTGAGTATTATACTTCTATCCAGCTATAACCAATAACAGTTTGATTATTCATATCCGAGTACTTGTTTCTGAGTGAGAAGGATAGCAAATTGTGAGTTAATTCTGAGTGAGAAAGGAAAAAACTTGTGAGGGAATTTCCAATTGATTGATAAAGTTGGAAGTGTAGTGAGAATAGGCTGAGACATCATTACTTGGAGGAAAGTTAAATACCAGGCATGGGTTATTCTTTTATTATCAATTTAAATTGTGAATCTTAAAATATTTTTGGAAATTGTGTTTACTATCTGTGCATAGACAAGGAATTTCCTTATGAACTGTACTTTTGTTGTGTATAAAAAGTGGGCTATTCTATGAACTGCATATCTGTTGCATTTAGGAAGAAAATCATTTAAAGGATAAAGATGCATACTTGTTATGTTTTGCATTAATTGTATGATCTCCATGCTATAAGGAGGATATGCTTGTAATAGTAGCTATATACTAGGACCAAAATGAGGACAAGAGTCAAGTAAATTCTATCAGCTTAAGTTATTAGCTTAATTGAGATAAGCTTGAGTTACTCCTAGGATAAAGATTTCTAGTATAGGAGGGATTATGTGAATTACTTGTTATGCTGATTCATTTCTAGCAGTTAGTATGTTGTAGGTTAGTCTGGGATGACATATTATCCCATGGAGGACCACACCTATGCGTAGTGTAAGATAGCCTTAAGTCAAATCGGCCTTGAGTAGTGTTTATGATAGATGACCTTCATTTGAAGTACTGAATGAGAACACTTTGGCTAAAGTAGTGCGAGGTACATCTTCCACTTAGACTGTGTGATGCATGAGACTACACTGTCAGTTCATTGTGATCCTTTATACTAGTTTGAGATTGTGAAATAACAAGGTTCTAGTTGTGTAGGACACAACACTATGCTCAATTGGTTAATCGTATCAGTTATCCAACCAATCTCTTCATCGAAGGGAGGGCCATCTATTGAATAATAGATGTGCGGGGGACCGCATTATAAGTTTGTGGTTGGCGAAAAAGTGTTCGAGTGATGCTTCTCCTCCACAATAGGTGACTGAAGAACCAAGATTTGAAAGGGAAGATCTTGGACCGTCTTACTACTATTCGTTCTAAAGCTCATTGGAGCTATGTTAGTTAAGGTATGTATTCTTGTTTCATATACTTGTGAAGTTATTATAATGAAATGGAATCTTTATTGTAAATTGATATGGCAACTTGTTCATGTATTATCAATAAAGGAAAGGAAATTTTTTATTGCAATGTCATGTTAACATGTTTACTTACTCATAGGATGTAAATTTAGGAAATTATTACTTTACCAAAGGGTTGGCACATTACATGTGGTATCAGAGCTACTTGGTTTTGCACTAAAACCTATGAGTTCATTACACAATAATGCGTAAACCTTATCATATGCTAACGATTGAAAAGTTCTTGTGCCATGACGACAAGAGAAAAGAACTTAGTGAAGTGAAAAGGAAGATGTGATTCCTAATAACTTGTTTAAAGTGGGGACTAGTTAAGAGATGTCCCTGGAGTTAGGAACTCCTAAACCAACAACTTATGATAATACCTAGAATTGTGGAAGATTATGCAATCAGGTTATGTAGGAAGGTTAGAAAGATTAACCATTATATACCTTTATCCAACGAAATAGTTTTATGACTCTAAGGAAATCAGAAGGAATGAGATAGCCTTTTATAGTAGCAAACTATAGTTGTTAAAGAGTTAGGAAATTTTGGATTTGGTGAAAACACTATGAATCTATGTGTGTGCAATGTTGACATTAATTAGATCGAAGAAGGAAGTCAACAAAAGAGAAATCCATAGGGGTTGGATAACTCTTACATAAACTCTTATGTAAGGATAGAATCTTGCAACAAAAATGGAGTTAGTACCTAAAAAAAAAAAGATCAAAAGGATCATAAAGAAGTAATCAACGACGTGGGCAAGATTCCACCAACCAAAATCAATGAGATTATTGGAGTCTGATTAAGAAATGAAAAAGAGATCAAACAACTTTGGTATCTCTAAAAGTTATGAGAAAATAAGATTCCAAGCATGGGAATAAAGTCACTTGGAAAGGTGATTATGAGAAACAAACCTAAAGTGGTAAACCGGGTTAGTTGCTGAATATTCATTAGATCTCCTATTGGATTGTCTAAGTTATTGAAGTCAATGAGATAGAAAAAAATGAAAAATCCAACTTCTGGGAAAATTATAATCAAAAGTATACCATTGAGGCAAGAGAAGGCAATGGAAAGTCAACAAAAATAAAAAAAAATCATTTCAAGAAGCAAGTGTTACTAGGAGTTCAACTTTGAATAGATCAAAAGCTATGAAAACACTAAGGGGGGAAGAAAAAGAGTGGGTTGAATCAAGTTAAGTACCCCATCCAACAAAAAGTGAAGGTATGTTCTCAACTTTGAAGGACTAATGATTTCTCTGCAAGTCATAATGTCAATAAAGTTATATATTTGATAACCACAAGGAAAAATGTATTGGGATTTTGGTTAAAAGATAAATGGGATTTATCTCCACAAAACTTATAACCATTATTACATGGGAATTAAAGATGGTGTGAGATAGTAAAATAGGTTTTCAACTAGTCAAAGAATAGACTATTATTGGATATAAAGAACCTATGTACCCAAAATTTTGAAAGATTTGGGAATGGAACAGGAAAATTAATGTCAGATTTAGGACATTAGGACGACAACGGGAATTGTCAAGATGAGAAACCACTATAACCTTGGAAAAGATAGAGTAAGAGGCTGCACAAAATGTGGCAAGGTAATGTCTAGTATGCCAAGAAATGAAGACTGAATGTCATCATTGGTAGGACATGTATACTCTCTTGAGATTCCAGAGGGAAAATAGTGGAACACACGATAGATCAATCTATCTATGTTAGTAGAATTGACATAATGTTCTAGTGGACAAACTCATCAAAGTAACCAATGCTTTTTTTGGAAACTTTATTAAGCTGAAATAGGCTTAGAAATAGGGTTAACCATAGACTTGATTAATTTCAAACAAGAATAATTGATCGAAGAGATAAATGAAACTTTGACGATACAAAGCTTAAGTACGAAGCAGTGTCGGAATTTGACAAAAGTCCAAGAGCAATGTTATGCTTGAGATGGACAAGAAGTTAAGTGAAAGTACTTTATGGTAAGGATAATGGATGTGTAAGTGACAGATGGACTCAGTTTATGAGTTGTCTAGAAGTGTAAATACCAAAAGAGAAGGATTGGAACCATGATGTAGTGTACAATACATCAACATTCCTCTTCTATTTGGATTATACTTAGGATAAATTCATGAGCCAATGATTTCCGATCATTGTGTGTTTGGTGTTATGTATAGTTACTATTATATATTGGATGTGTATATGAAATATTCCTAGGCGATAGTGAGGACATTCAAAGCAAAGTCCGAGAAGGACAAGATTGCTACATAGGATGAATGTTTATAAATCTTATGTATCTTGAGAATTGTAAGTAAAAATTTACTTGTTTTTAACTATATGTTAAAAAGCTATAAGATCATCGGGGACGATGATTCACAAGGGGGGAAGTATGTTACATCCCAAATTGTGAGGTTACTACTTACTATTACTAGATAGAGGAAAAGTGAATGTAATATGATTTTTGGAGAAGAATTAATGATGCTTGTACCTTGTTTTAAATATGGAAGTTATCTCACTTGATGTTGTTTCATTTGATGTTATCTCAGTTGATGTTATTCATGGTGAAATATTACATAAGGAGGTTAATGAATCATGTTATTCTAACTTGAGATGTTTATGTATACTGCTAATATTATGAACATGTGACTGCCATGAGTTTATGTCAGTGGATGTAGGTATGTGAACCATTCTTACAGGTGGAGGGGAAATATCACTCGGGAGAGGAGCTTGGTTGAGTAACCAGTAAAGTAAACTATCTGAGCATACACACACATCACCTTAGATTAAGTGAACTGAGTCAGTTATGTTGATTTTAGATAAGTCATCCCTAGCTCATACATTGGCATTAGGAGTCTTGTTTACTTCTTTACACTGTTGTGAGCGATGTTTATCTGTATGTTTGTCTTGTTGTATTATGATCATTATGATGGTAACGTGAATGGATGTAAGTGAATAGGTTGAATGGGTATATATACATATATATAGTATATACATATATATAGTATATACATGTATCCATATGTATATACATATCGATACAGGCCTATGATCGACAGATGGATATGCTCATACAGATGTATCGATATGGTATACCTACACATATGTGTACATTGAGGTATATACAAATATATACATGTATATATACACACAACCTATTATATGTGGATATTAATAATATTATATTATTAATGCCTGACAATTTACATATATATGTATATATATATACATATCGGATATGTTGACTGGCTTACGATATGTTTACAGAATGATATATATATGTAAATTTAAATATATATATCATATGTTATGTACATATATATAAATTACAAGGAGTAATTAAATATATATATATATGTATATATATAATTTACTACTCTAATATATATATATATATAATATAATATGTATATATTTCAATGTTATAAATCTCATTATTGGAAATTAAATTATTTCCACTTTGAGTTAATATTAAACTCTAACTATGGAATCGAGTGAAATATTACTAAGCCGATTATTGATCATCAACTATTGGAAATCGGGTTAAATTACCCAACCGTATTATCACCAAATATGAAGATAGAATGAATAAAAAAAAAAATCTTTGGGAAATATACACCAACATAATGTATGAGGAAATATTCTGAAACTATAGTCTGAACTTTGGAAAATCAAAATGCAATTTAGCATTGAAATGAGACATGCGCATACGCGCGGGACTATGACCAAGTCACAAGGAATGCAAACACAACTCAAATGATGTTGATTAAGCCATGAATGTAGGCTGTGGATTACAAATAAATAGTGGACTTTTTCACTATGATTATTTACATGCCAGATTTTAGGATTGGCACCATATTTGGGAGACGCTTGTAGGTGTTGATTTGGAATATTTCACCATGTGCAAGTTTGAATTGTTCTTCAACCTGCTGTCAAAATATGGAGGTCAACTCACCTCTAGAAAGTTGAGTATGGAGTTAGAAATCTGCCACTTATCAAATTGAAACATTTGAAATACAGTTCTGGCAATTTACATGCCTTAAGAGGAGGAATTTGATGGGCTGAGGCTCTATAAATAGCCACCTAGTTCATCATTCTTTACTTATTGATTTACTTGTCTTCTAGAGAAATTATCTTGAGACTTATTTTCTGTAGAGCATTATTCTATTTTTCTAAGAGATATATATATTCCTGAGAGTTGAGTTTGGTTGAAATTGCTAGTCTTGAATATCGATTCACCTGAGTATTATACTTCTATCCAGCTGTAACCAATAACAATTTGATTATTCATATCCAAGTACTTGTTTCTAAGTGAGAAGGATAGAAAATTGTGAGTTAATTCTGAGTGAGAAAGGAAAAAACTTGGGAGGGAATTTCCAATTGATTGATAAAGTTGGAAGTGCAGTGAGAATAGGCTGAGACATCATCACTTGGATGAAAGTTAAATACCAGGCATGGGTTATTCTTTTATTATCAATTTAAATTGTGAATCTTAAAATATTTCTGGAAATTGTGTTTACTGTCTGTGCATAGATAGAGAATTTCCTTATGAATTGTACTTCTGTTGTGTCTAGAAAGTGGGTTATTCTGTGAACTGCATATCTGTTGCATTTAGGAAGAAAATCATTTAAAGGATAAAGATGCATACTTGTTGTGTTTTGCATTAATTGTATGATCTCCATATAAGGAGAATATGTTTTTAATAGTAGCTATATACTAGGACTAAAATGAGGAAAGGAGTCAAGTAAATTCTATTAGCTTAAGTTATTAGGTTAACTGAGATAAGCTTGAGTTACTCCTATGATAAAGATTTCCAGTATAGGAGGGATTATGTGAATTACTTGTTATGTTGATTCATTTCTAGCAATTAGTATGTTGTAGGTTAGTTTGGGATGACTAGTGAAGGACCACACCTATGTGTAGTGTAAGATAGCCTTAAGTCAAATCGACCTTGAGTAGTGTTTATGATAGATGACCTTCATTCAAAGTACTGAATGGGAGCACTTTGGCCAGAGTAGTGCAAGGTACATCATCCACTTAGACTGTGTGATGCGTGAGACTACATTGTCATTTCATCGTGATCCTTTATACTAGTTCAAGATTGTGAAATAGCAAGGTTCTAGCTGTGTAGGATACATCACTATGCTTAGTTGGTTAATAGTATCGGTTACCCAACCAATCTCTTTGTCGAAGGGAGCGTCATCTATTGAATAATAGATGTGTGGGGGACTGCATTATAAGTTTGTGGTTGGCATAAAAGCGCCCGAGTGATGCTTCTCCTCCACAATAGGCGACTGAAGAACCAAGATTTGGAAGGGAAGATCCTGGACCGTCTTACTACTATTTGTTCTAAAGCTCATTGGAGCTATATTAGTTAAGGTATGTATTCTTGTTTCATGTACTTGTGAAGTTATTATAATGAAATGGAATCTTTATTGTAAATTGATATGACAACTTGTTTATGTATTATCAATAAAGAAAAGGAAACAAATTATTGCAATGTCATGTTAGCACGTTTACTTACTCGTAGGATGTAAATTTAGGAAATTATTACTTTACCGAAGGGTTGGCACATTATAGTAAATTATATTTCATAATGAAATAAAAAAAAAATGTTGGTTTAGAGTGGTTGTTAGTTGTAAAATATTAGTATTATACTAATTAATTTGGTACTCTCTTCTATTTGTTTATTTATTTATTTTTGTCTTCTTTAATTTTGATTTGGGTTGATATTTTTTTTGAAATATATATAATTTTTAAGGGTGAAGAGTTTATTTAATGTAATTTTTTAGTTTTGTTTTATATTCATTTTGATTCTTTCTTTTGAATACAATAGTTTAATGTCTAAATGATATATGCTTATTTAAGAATTGGTATTCAACTTGTACTTTATTTCTTTGAATTTTTGTTTCTCAACTTTCATATTTATTGTTTCTTTTATTTTTATTTTTTAGTTATTTTATTTTAAGTTCAAAATCACAATTGTAATTTTGAACTTGGTTCAATAATATGTGTCTAATTTTAGACTTGGTTCCAAATTATATGTCTAATTTTGACTCTAGAATTTCCAAATTCATATTTAAACATGGGCTCAATTAACTTGCTTCCAACTAGTCATTTTCTATTGATATAGTGTGAATATAACAATTCACAAGCTAGGGTATTATATAAAAGGACAAAGTCCTATTTTTGTAGGTGACACATTATCGGTTAGAGATCATACTACTTGACCATTTATCATTTAAGAATTTATGAGCATTGCATCAACATCTAAGGTCACATGGATATGCATAGGCAATTGCATTTCTACTTAGATTTTTTGTGACCTTTTTCCTATTAAGGGGAACTCCTAGATTGAACCCTAGCATAGCGATAAGTCAAGTTGAAGATGGTATGATAGCGAATTTGAGCAATACTAATTATTTTAATGGGGAATAAGATTTTGATCATGATGTCCACTTATAATACATGGATAAGAAAGATATGAATTTAACTACAAAATTATTTTTTGTATATCTCACAAATTTAGGTAACAATATAAATCCTTCTACTTTGATTGATTTCCTTTACAACTTATTAATTAACAAGCCATATGGAACATATGTACTTAAGGTATAGATCAAAAGGTGAGCTCATCAAGTCTTTTGATGGTGTCTTTCACCCCCTCCCTCCCAAGTCTCTCCTTCCATTGTCCCTCCTAGTTCCTCATCTACTTTTGCTATACCACACATGTCCACTTCTCATATTCAACCTTTTCTTGTGCCTAATTTGCATATCATGCTTATTTATGTTCACCCCACTTCTATTGTTCCTTCTTCTCATCCATCTAGTGTAATTCCTACCTCTCATGTTGTTTCCACCCTATCTTCCATTGTTATTCCATAACTTATTCACACTCCACCCATTGTTAATCATATTTCTAATTCTAGCTATATTCCCATGAGCCTAGCATTGTAATGTCCCTACTTGGGATCTTCTTGATATTTTCCCTAGAATAACAATTCCAGCTTATGTCTAAGGAGGTAATACATTTTTTATCCTAACTTTATAAAAATGTTATCAAATGTAATACATGATTTAAGATAATCCTAGTTTAGGTCCTACAATAGTATTTAATAATCACTAAAAAGTAAGAATATATGATAACATCTAAATTTACAAGAATTAATATTAAATAATAAGATTTCGTGATAACATATAAGTCCACATAAACCAAAGTACATTAATAGAATTAACAATTATTCCAAGGCATATTCCTATAGTAAATGTATTAGGAATTTGTTGAAAATGTTTGCAAACCACAATCTCAAATATGGTTGTCCTTGTATTGCTAGAGCATGGGTGGATCCCTATCCATCCACCTCGAGGTGGCGTACTTGAGGAGACCTTCAAGCCCAGGACCACTCATCCACCTCCTGACCCATGAACATGGTAGGATCTTAGGCCCACTCCATCCCTCAATCCACCTTGGAGGCACACCATCCTCCTTGATCAAGTCCAGGAGTACTCATTCACCTCTCAGCCCATGAGCATGGTAAGATCTCCATTCCATCCATCTTGGGGCAACATGCTTGATAAGATGCATAAAGATTGCCTTTCTCAACAAGCCCAAGAGCACTCATATGCTTCTCAAACCATGAGCTTGCATCTCGAGATGGTGTGCTTGATGAAGGAAAGGTCGATACTTCACCTCTTGTGAACTTGAAAGCTAGCTATTATTCCTATTTGCAAGC